>JARJDX010083612.1:0-11942 GCA_030264735.1 Gymnusa sp. GC000175
GTAGAAACTGAATCTGAACCTGAACAGAAAAATATATAGTAGGAAGAGTAGAAATTGGAGCTACGCATCCTCCCCTATGAAACAGTGTTACCACAGAGAGTGCATATCCGAGATAATCTTTTCAGATGGCTACTTGTTACTAAAAAGAGAAAGCAAAAATTTCTTTACTTATGGTTAATTAAAAAATGCAGGTGTCTCATTACACGTCTTTCATTTAAGTATTTTAGACCTATCAATATCAGACCAATCAGTTAAGCCCCACACACCACATCAAAAACCATAATTGTGAATAAAAGTTAAGTTGATAACAATCCTTTCTTTTACTTTGTAAATAAAAGGAAAAAAAATTCACTATCTACATATCTACCAACATATCTGCTAATAATTGTATAACTAAATTGAATTTTGGATTTTAAACGGTCTGATCTGTTTAAATTAATAAATTATTTATACAAGATTAGTTATATTTTAAGTAAAACGCCAAATTATTTTTTTATTTGTCCTTTGCCCCAAATAAATATTTAAAACATACACTCTAGTAAATAATTTTCGAGGTTTTGTACCTAGCCTAACACCCTTTGGGATTGGTAACTGACCACTTTCTTTATTGAGTTTATCTGTGAATGTCGCATCATTCTAGTTATTTTTTATGAGTTCTATGTAGGCCAATGTAACATATAAGCCACCTTTTACAAGTTCTTTATCTTCGCGGAGTCAAATGACTTGTATAGTCACGAATGCATAAAAAAATGGGAGAATATACTTCTTATATCTTGATATCAATTCGCAAAAATGTGGTTCAGGTACTATACGCATTTCTTTAGTAGATTGGAAATTTTGTAAGAATTTGGTTTGCAAAAGAGAAGTTTATATTGAGTTTTATTGCACGTAGTATATAACTTCAATTCTTATCTCTTCTTAAAAGTATTTTAAAATAAAAACTGGCATAAAAGATTCCTTTTAGTGTATAATTTAAACTTCTATGAATGGTTTTTTATCATTATATAGTTCATTCATTAAATTTCTTTAAAAACTTTTAGAAAACTTTTATAAAATTTATGTAGGACATACATTTTTATCCTAAGAAAGCACATTAGTCATTCAAATCATTTCCAGAACATAGTGACTTAAAATTAATGGAGTTTAAATGTTAATTTACTTACACTTCTTTCCAAGAGCCGATTTGATTATAGTCGTATTTACCATCGTTGTGTTTTTGGTACTGATAAATGTTATAACTACCAAATGCATCTCCATCAGAATTAAATCTCACTTCGGTTCTTTGACGACCTAGAATAAAAAAATATATATTTTAATTTCTTAATGCATTATACAATTTATATTTAGAAAATAAGTTTGGAATGCACATTTTATGTAAAGACTAAAATTTGTGTTCTTAGATGACTTTGCACGTGCGTTCCATGAAAATCTATTTTAAATAATCGTCCTGCAACTAAAGTTTCCTGCATTTCCGTAAAATCATTTCCAGGAAGTACATTACGTAGACAAAATAAGATTTCATCAACAGCTGTTTTTTGTTATTACAAATAAATACACTTTAAAGACAGCTATCATAAAAGATGCGCTTTTGTTGTTGTATTTAAATTTCATATTCCTTCTGAATATTTATAGCATCACCTTTGTGCTTAAATATAATATTGCAAGCATAATTGGTAAAAAAAAATTAATATAAGCAAATTATTTGCCTTTATTTAAATCTATATTAATCTTTTAGCTCGGTTTTTTCCATCAAATCATTAATTGAGAACGTCCATCACGCAATTTATATTCTAGATTTTTATATATAAGTTTATTCAAACCTGAGATAAAATCACTTTTTGAAGTTACCAAATAGAAGACTGTCATTGGACTTTTCCGCCTGGAGAATGCTCCCTGCAATGGCGAGCGAAACGTTGGCAACAACCAATAAAAATACACGACTTAAACCCGAAAGTAAGAAAACTTACAATGTTGACATATGCTTTCTCTCAGAAACTAAAAAGGAAGAAAAAGGTAACGTAAAATATTAAAAGTCAAAATATCATACATAAATGACACTCATATGTTACTGCTAATATACGATATCCGTTAAAGTTAAAATTACCTAGTTAATCTCAACGCTACCAAAATATTTCAGTAAAAGTCCAAAAATAAATTTTTCTATGATTTTAACTTCTTCTTTAGGTGCATTTTTAGGTGAGATTTTTATTTTTGAGACTGCTGATCTTAATAGCTGGTTGTTAGTGCAGCTGAACCAGTCTCTGAGGTTTTTCACCCATGAGTTTCGTCTTTCTCCTACGGATCTCATAATTAGTTATAGTATTTGATATAATTTTAACTTGTTAGCGTGTATAACTTAGTTAAAATCCGAAAAACCACGTTAGTTTAACAAGAACTTAATTTATGGTCGCCGCAGGCACATTCAAAATTAAGTGAGAATTGAATGAGTGAAACAAAATGTGAAGAATATGCCGGTAACGTGAGGTTAAGAAATACGATTTGTAGTGTTTATGAAACATCGAACATACCATTTAGGGAACAAATAAAGTTCCAACAAGCAGTATTTAACTGTTCTGCAAGAGTTTGCCTATCTTGAAAGGTAATACCACACGCTACTCTACAAGACATTAATACCAAAGAAGAAATGGAAAACATTCGCCACTTTTAAAATCTATTATAAATTTTTTTTCTTCTTCATCTTTTCTTTTCCTAGACAATAAACTGCCTGCCTGTGGTGCTAATGAGTCGTTCCACCTCTTTCGTCTTCTGATGGTTTTATGGCCGAATTGTCTTTTGCTATTCTGGTTATTCGGTCCTCTGCTATTCTGCCTCTATATGTTTCCCATTGTATTCTCGTTAATTTAAACACTCAGTGAGGTTGATAATCCCGTATTTTCTCCAGATTTCTTCGTTAAAGTTTCTGTTCTTTAACGTTTTCCTTTCAAATCTACTTAAGGTATTCGACTCTGCGTTGTTGCTATTCGTTCTGTGTATGTCACTTCTAGGCGTATTTTAATTATGTATGTTAATAAGTTTTGACCACTCAGTGACGTTAATATTCCCGTATTTTCTCCTGATTTCTTCGTTAGAGTTTCTGTTCCTCAACATTTTCCTTTCAAATCTACTTAAGATATTTAATTCTGCGTTGTTACCATTCGTTCTGTGTATGTCACTTCTGGGCGTATTTCAATTATGTATGTTAATATGGGCATGACTATTGCTTTGTATACTCTTGTCTTCGTTTCGTTTTTAAAGTTTTTGTTGTTCTTATCAATGTTGTTTAAACTCCCTGCAATGTATGTTGCCTTTAGGCTCACGTTTTCACTTTCTTCTTCAGCTTGCCGTAGCCTGAGAATTGGATTTCTAGACATTTGAATTCCATAACGTTTATGGTGTCCCGTCTATTTCGAAAGTGCATCTTATCGGGTTAGCTACATGTCCATACATTTTGCATTTTCTGTCGAGATCTGTATATTTAATACTTTTGACGTTGTGTGAAATAAATGTAGCATTCATTAATGCTTGTTTTCATTTAGTGCTACGAGCATCATCGGCAAAGCATGCAATTTTTACTTGTCTTATCTCCATAGGGAGATAAGACAAAAGACAAGAAATCAGGACTAAATAAATCGCCGTGTCTTACTCCTATGCCTGCTTGGACTACTGGAATGTTGTTGTTGTTAATTGTTTTAATGGGGTCTTGAGCGATATCTCTCTGGTGTACGTCTCTTGGCTTTACTCGGTAAAATGCCTTTGTTAAATCCAAATTTTAAATTTTATAAGAAATTCTTCAGTAATATACTAAAAATTTATTTCATTGAGTACAATGAAGTAAATTTTTTGTATATTACTGAAGAACGCTTAGTTAATATTAACAAAACCTGATATTTTCTAGTTGGAGTCCAAATTTTATTTTTAATTTTAACTAAAAGGTTCGTGTTGATATTAACTAGGTGGTAATATCAATATTAACGTAATTTCGGACATTAGCGGTAACACATATAAAAATCACTTTGCAAGCACCTATACATAAGCAAACAAAAAAAGAAGCGAACACCTTCTGCAAAAATCTACAGGGGATCCTCGATCAAATTTCGACAAATGATAATATCACTATATTGAGAAAACTGAACGCAATAGTTGGATACAAAATCAAACACCCGTATCGTTTTATAAAATCCTTTTAAAATGAAAATGGGAAACTGTAAATTGCTTTAGGTGCAATAAATAAATTAAAAATATAAACGCTAGCACTAGCTCCATAAATTATAAATCTTATCGTGATAAACATAAATTAAGTGATATAATAAAGAACCAAATTGCCGAAATAGTTATAAACAACATAATAGTAAGCAACCAAATCACCATGGCCATTTCATGTGGTCTACAAGAAAGACAACAAATGGCGATTAAGGATGGACTATCAAAAATTAAATGAAATAATAAAGAAGAATTACTTAATGTCACTCATAAAAGTGTGATGAAGTCACTGGCTAAGAACAATTATTTTTACCCGTTGAATATTTTTAGTGAGTATTGGCAAGCAGGATTTAAAACAGAAGACAAAAAAACTGCTTTTAATTTCTGCTATTTGGATTTTGCACTACACCCTCCACGTTCTAGGATTCTTTTATAGCTTTATAGCTTTTGGGTAAATTTGCTTAACCAGAAGTGAACTTATACTCATATCATTTTTTAGTTTTTTGGAAATATTTCTTAAAACGTAATTGCAACTAATTAAGAAAAAATAAATGTATTCTTAATAAAATTTTGTGATGCAAGAGGGCATTGAATTTTGTTACTTTGCAGTGAGAGTTTTATGGGAATCGTTTTATAATAATTTTTTTTACGAATGATTAATTATCTTAGATTTAAAAAGAATATATTTTATTTACAAAAAAACCAAAAAACGAAAATATAAAATCCTTGACAGGAAAAATTCTAAGAAAAAAAAATGATCCAGTATATTCGCGTAGAAACACTTTCTGATTAGTCGTGCACGGATATTTGATATTTGTGCGAACGCTTAACTCATTTCCACTTTGGTAAAGAGACCAACTTCAAAGCAATAATTTAACACGAATATCCGAGTCACGAATATACTTCAGAGACTGTTGTCAGAACTGTTGTGATTTCTACTTACAATTTGAATACGTAATATAATTATTATTTGGATTTGTAGAAATGCAAAAAAAACTTTAATTTTATATTTTTATATATATTTTTAAATATTTTACAATTTTAATTATTATTTGGTTTTCTCTGTAAAATCCTAGGGTTGAAATTCATTCGAGGCTCTATATGAATATGTTTCTAGGTGTTTATGGTGTTTCTCTTTTTATTTTTTGTTTTCATGATGTTCATTTTTTCAGTAATTTCTTTATTAATTTTAGTCTTTTATTGATCGCATTAGTTTATTACAGACTAAGACCCATTCGAAAAAATAATTTTGTATTTTAAATGTAAGGCATGATACTGCAAAAATTGTCCGTTAACCCTGACCACGCTCTATGTTGGTACCGCATCTCAGGCATCACCATGCTTGGCGAATTGGGTAGGAGCTATGCGACAATCTCTTCCTGGGCGATTATCATACGGTAGGTAAACCTACAAACTCTTTAACAAAGTTCAATATAGAATCATAATTATAATTTCATTATAGGAAGCGAAAGTTTCTGAAAGCTTAGAAAATTTATGGCTAAAAATTTCGTAAGGATTTTTTATTAATCCTACGTGGAAATGTATGTTTTCTTTATAAAAATCACTTCACTAGTTTTTAAAGCGCATAAACGGACATGGTTTTCAGACATCGGACTTACTCTTTAGCTGATGCTCACTGCAATGGTAAAGGATACGCTCTTAACAACAAATTAATCTACCCAATTAAACCCAAATGTAAGAAAATTTATATAAATTTTAGAAAAAAAATTATTATATTATAAAAAACCTGTTGCATAAGCATTCCTTACTATTATATTTGAGGTACTTAACCCCACGTACAACTAAATATTTAATCCGGAATAAAAGATTTTTACAAAATTTTCTTTTTTATAAATTTAATGCCGGCAACTTAACAACCGGAAAAAATATTTCTTGTTACTACGCTGTTGACCAAATCTACACTATACCATGTATGTCTTATTCAAGAATATATTTGTATACAAGCTGCTGCATCTACATTATTACACCAAACATAATTTACATCAAACGTTGCAGAAAATAAACCGAGCTTGAAGCTGTTTTTTTTAAATAAATTTTGCATTTGCCCGTTTACTTCTTTCGCTTATAACAGTAACTAACAAAAATATTGTTAATAAACCAAATTTATGGGTTAAGCTTATATTTAATTTACCAGAATTATCATTTTCTTTATCTAAACAATTTAGGCTTTTAACAATATTAAAATTATTGTTGAAAAAAAAATGATACTACATACATAAAACATATAGATTAACATTTTTTTGCCAATTTTTTTTTACACCATTATACTGCTATGGTTATTACAATCTTAATATTAAATTAGTTTATTAGTAGTGTTAAGATGTGCTTATTAGTAAGCTGGACTTGTGCGGATAAGCTAAACCAGTGTTTAGTTTCCAGTAGTACTTAAATCGTTTAACTACATAGTTCTTGTGGTTTTAGCCGCTTTAGTCGTCTTCTTTCATTGGTCGTATCCAATAATCGAATGTCTTCTCCGTTGATATGGTTAAGAAGCCTTCTCTCATGTTTGTTGGCGTATTCTTTAATGACGTCATCTATTGTGGATATTTGTAGATCGTTGTGTATTTCTTTGTTGGTCACGTATCTCTCTTAAAGAGAGACGGCTTCCTAAGAAGAAGAAGCTGCACATCACTTTTTAAATTATCCTGTATCCATATGTGTAGGTAGCGCTTCAGATGGAGCTAAACTCAACTATTAATTCGACTATTGCCTGCAGCACTGAACTCGATTATTTGCCGATAGTTAGCGGCAGCCCCATCTGTCGACTATTTTGCCGATAGGTGCACTTCTTTTGGATCTGAACCTAAATTTTATTAGTTCGACTATTTCTGATAGGTGGCGGCGCGCAAGTTTTGAACTCGACTAAATAAGAGTCTACAAAATGAATCAACGATGAGTCTAAATGAAAGATGACTAGGCAAAAAAAATTGAGCACCGAAGTGTTAGCACATACAATCCATTCACGCGAAATGCGTTGAGAAAAAAAACAAAAATACCAGCAATGCAGGGAATAAGGTACACATCAGGTATACAACCGCTCCAAACTAATTATAAAAGGAACACACTTCTAGTGAGAAAACTGAAATGTGAGCAGTGATATAGTATTTTTCAAATAAACGGAACATGACTTATATGGCAAGCAAATATGAATTTGTAGAATGTTAATGACTCAGAGAAAGGAAACAAGAAAATTAGTTAATGCAAGATACATCAAAACATACATGGATTACATACTTGATGTACCAGATAGGAAACATCACGAATAACTAATTGAAGATAGATCAGAAGACCCAACGGAAATCAGTCTGTTACACGTAAAAGAAACAGTAAGAAAACTAAGGAATCGAAAGGCTGCTGATGCAGACGAAATATATAACGAACTACTACGAAAGGACCCAACTAACAGAATGGTTTACAATAAAAACAGCAAAATAATTCTTATGTTCAAAAAGGGAAAGAAAGGACCCAACAGACTAATAACAAAAATTATTACAAATAAGTTAAACGAAACATAAATTTTACTGACGAATAATAAGGATTCCGCAAAAAAAGATTATCCGCCGTGTTTATACTGCGTTAAATTATAGAAAAATCTTTAGAAAGCGTTCTAGACCTCCTATAATAGGAAGGTATCACTCAAGGCCAATTAAAAACATTAGAAGCAAGTACGGGACGATTCACTTAAACATTTGTCTTTTAATGCAATTATGGATATGATAAAAAGTTAAGGTCAAGAAATACATAACAAGTAAAAATTGCTTGCAGTGCTCGTAGCACAAAATGGAGACGAGCTCCACGCATTTCAAACAAAATTAAAAATATTTAATATAAAGATTTTGACGATAAAGACGAAATGTATGGTCATTGAAACCAACCCAATAGGATGCAAACTCAAAATAGATGGGATAACAATCGAACAAACCACAAAGTTCAACTACTTAGGAGTCTTACTTTCGACCTACCATAACCTCACAAGAAAGTAAAAATGCAAGCCGAAATGAAAATATGCATGGCAGGCAGTTTAAACGACATTGTATGAATAAAAAAAAAACAAGAGTAACGAAACGAGTACAAGAATATACATAGTAGTTAGGACCATATTAACACACATGATTAAAACTTGGCCGCAGGTGTCGCCAAGGTGGGGCGAGAAGGAGTACTTGCCCCTTTATCCGGAAATCATCATATAGCACATAAACCGTAAAATATCTAAAAAAATTATGCTAATTTTTAGTCTTGCACCCACTCCTGCATAAAAGTCTGCCCGACGTTCGAGGTCTTACCCCACCCTGCATAAAAGTCTGCCGACACGTATGCCAATCACAACAAGAGACTTATTAAATCTGTTTGGGAAGAGGCACGCCAAGAAAAGAGACCGTTAGAAAGACCTAAACTAAGATGGCGAGACAACATCCGCAAAGATCTCTTAACAATGGGCATAGACTTTAGTATATGGCAGGAAATCGCAGAAGACAGGCCCAGATGGAGGCAAGTGGTACAGGCAGCAGCCAAAACCCACCCCGGGATGTAACGCTACAGAGCAGAAAAAGAAGAATAGCTAAAATTGCCAGAGACACACCGCCAATCGAACGTAGATCCATCAAAAGATTAAGAAAGAGGTGGAACGACACACTGGCATAGTGATTACAGAAAAAGAAAATTTTATACAAGCAGTTCATTGTCTAAAAAAAGGAGAGGAAGAAGAAGAAAATTTATTTTTTTTAATACATTTTAATAGTCAAGCATATTTTTCATATATTCTTAGGTAGAACATCCTGAGATATTACCTTTAATATAAGCAAACACTGGCAGGCAGTTAAACATTGTTGTTGAAAAAATCCTGAACTCTTCTCATTAATACCATTATCTGTTATGCACAACTATCGGTATTTTTTTACAGCCTGTTCTTCTCTTTCAATCCTTACTTGATTCTGAATGTGCCTGCGATAACTATATATTAAGTGCTTGTTATTTGGTTTTTCGGACAATAACTATGCTGTACCCGCTAATATCAACATTAACTAGTTAAAGTTAAGATAAAACTTATTTTTGGACTTTAACTAAAAAATTTAGGTAGTGTTAGGATTAACTAGGTAATTTTAACATTTACAGATTTCGGACTTTAGCGGTAACATATGCACTTAATGGTAAATTTTCTTGAAATAGAAATTAGGTTTAGAGTAATTATTTTTATAGTTTTGCATCACTAAGCCTAATCAAGAAATAATAAAGAGACCTTAAAATTGGTCTTTATTTTCCTTTTACAATTTAAGTTGCTCTTCTTGATATGGGTTTCCCTGAAAAAAGAAGGCCTGGTATTCGGGGGGTTGATTTTTTTTGCAGATTTTATTTTTTAATTATCTATTATTTAGTTTGATATCGACATAATTAACACAACACTTGAAGGCCGATATAATATCGTAATACGATTCGTAGATACGTCGGAAACATCAAACAACAGAATTGAAGGTAAAAAGAGGTCAACTAAAGAATAGAATATTCCCAGGATTGGACACAATTACAAACGAAATGATAAAGTATAAAGGAAAGGCAATTGGAAGACTTAGAACACATTTCCATTTTCTTCAATAAAATTATTACCTAAGAAGAAGTACCCGAGCAATGCAAAACAGCATCATAATACCAATCTATAAAAAAAGGACCTGAATGTCACCAGATCAGGAATAACACTATAAAATACTTTTACGAAATTATTTACTGCAACAGTTTGAGGAAAGTTAGGGGAAACAATCATAATAATGGTAGAGCAACAAGGTTTTCTAAAAAATAGAGGGAGAGCGGACGCAATATTTATTGTAAAACAGATTGTAGAAAAGCCAATCGAATACCATCAACCCGCCTTTTTATGCTTCGTTAACTTAACAAAATTCTTATGGAACAAGATATACTTAAAATATTAAACGACGAAAATATCTTTAAGAAAGTTACGAAAGTAAGAGATGGCATATACACATACCACCACAAGAATTAAATCCACTGAAGTACTATCGGATGCAGTATAAAATAGTGAGAAAATAAGACAGGGAGACATATTTAGCCTTTTTTTTATTTAAACTGGTAATAAATCATATAATGAAAGCAATTAAACCTAAGCCAGACTACCAAAAAGGCAGAAATAATGTTATTATCGTAGGCTAACGCCATCCTAACTGCAAATAATGCTGCGAATAACGAAGATAATCTACAAAAGTCGACATTTCAATTTAATACAACAGTGAAACTATATAACATGCAAATCTGTCAACAAAGAAAACAAAATGTATGGTTTTATTCAATAATCCTAAATGATGCAAATAACGAACAAAGCTTATGTACCTGAGAGTTAAAACCCCAAGTCATCGAAACGTCATTGAAGTAATACAAGAGCGAAACACAAAAGCACTTTAAGTAGAAGGTTGTTTAATACATAGGATATGGATAAACAAATACATGGGGACAGATAGAAAAGTTAGAACCTATCAGGCAATGGTGAAACCGGTACTAATATACTAATACTAATTAGAGATGAGGGCAGAAACAAAGACAGTGAAACATAACATGGGAGCGACAGAAATAATGGTGCTAAAATCCAAAATAAATGTAACAATGCGAGATAGACAAACAAGAAAATTTATTCTAGAAAGATGTAAAATTGAAGATATGGTTGAATGGTCGATAACAAGGAAAATTAAATAAAAAGAGCATGTGGAAAGATTGTACGAGGAAAGACTAGGTCATATTTGTTTGAATGAACGACTCAGAGGGAAATGACCATCATGAGATAGGCAAGCTGGTCATCTTCATTTACAGTATAAGGCAGAAGACAAACAGGAACTTACCCCTAGTCGAGGGTGGAAAAAGAAAAAGAGACTTATTTGATTTATAAATACGCTTTTGGTGATTGATTACGTGGTTTTGTGGTCCTTGATAACCGATTTGTTTTTTTTGCATATTCTTATTATTTTTGATTGTACGATGCTGTCGTAAAGTTTTTTTATCGCAGCAATGTGCATAATGCTATTTGTGCCTTGCGTTTTATGGTTATATGCTTAAATATCTTTTCTTATTATACTGGTTAAAATATTATTAATTAATTATTCTTAGTTGCGGTACATCATATTTTACAAGAAACCAGAACTACCGCGAATGGCTAGCGACCGAGGTCTCTCTGCCAATAAAATGTTAATATTTAATTTATTTAAAATGAAAAGGGGCTATCTTTTTTAAAGTACCAGATGTATTTTACGACGTTATGGTTATTGTCTACAGACGTTCTCTTATTTTCCATGCAGTTTAATTTTTAGTTTATTAATATGTAATAGGTATTAACCAACCCGTTTTCTAGCAAGAACTTTCGGCTGTGAGTAATGGGGCAGGTTTTACGTCACAGGCGGGACCAACGGTTTTAAGGTAATTATCGAGCCACCCGAGAGCAGAGAGAAATTTTAAATATAAATTGAGTCGGGTTTGAACCCGGGTCTTCAGACTACCAGTCCTGCATTTTACTACTCTGCTAATTACAATACTATCACTAAATTAGTTATAGCGTTGATTGATAATTGTAAAGATGACCAACCGACCACATAAAAGCGACCGGCTCTTACTTTGTAGAGAGGAGTGGTGGGAACGGGCGGAGGAAAGTTTTAACTACAAGGATGTGCTGCCACACATTAAGTTACGCGCAAAATAACATTTGCGATATATTTCTATGCGGATTTATA
>JARJDX010083617.1:0-22308 GCA_030264735.1 Gymnusa sp. GC000175
CACAAGTTTGTTCGACTGACCTATCTCATAAAGCTGCATAAATGGAAGTGAAAATGTCTAAAGAGCCGCAAACGTCTGCGCAAAGAGCCGCATGCGGCTCTGGAGCCGCGGTCTACCGCTGACCTAGACCATAAAAAATATTTTAACTTTTAAAAATTTCAATACTTAAAAATGTGTGATAAAATTTTAGCTCCCCCCTCTCCCTAAATATCTTTCGAGACCGCAATAATCAAAAAAAGTAATTTTTTTTATGTCATGTTTCACAAAAATTCAAGAACTTAAAAATTTCTATATTCTTTGCTTGTGTATGTTTTAGCGGTGAAACCTTTTACACTCTCACCGCCGCCACTGTTTAAGTTTTGTACTTTCTTACGTAACTGTGATATTAGTTTTAAACTATTTATTTTATTTTTTATTGTTTTTTTGCAGCCATTGTGACTTTATTTATTTTTTTGTTTGTTTGTTTTATAAAGATTTTTGTTTGCATGGCCCAAGTTCTTTTCATAAATATTGTGTATAAAAGATTGTTCATAAAAAATGCTGATAATGACGTTTTAAGTTATTGTTAATAAAAAAATTTAACGAAAAAGAAAAAAAAATATAATTTTTAGATTTTTAAGCATATACCAACGGAAAATATTACTGTCAATAACATTTCCATTATTTTACCAAATTTATGTCTCTTACCGTTAACGAGATGCCAATAAATTTATCCAGGACACCCTGAATAAATCCATTAAATTATATTTTCATCATAGATGATGGCCAAATGTCTCCCGCGGACTAACAGGCACCAGCAACGACTGTCCCAAACTAAGCTGCTGCGAACAGCGACTGAACCCATAAGGGGCGGCTGGGAAGAACAATCATTAACACGTGGTATTTTAATGAAAGGAAGCTCAAACTAAAGGCAAACTAAAGAAATATATTTATACATAAACCCATTTATAAGCAATTTTCTTCGCCAACAGGTGTAGAAATTTAGGGACTACTTTTTGCCCAATTTTTACGTCTTGAACGTGTGAAACGGATCAGGTGTTATGTTACAGTCGGAACCAACGGCCTTTAGGATGACATTTGTATCAGCAAAAAAATTACGAAATTTACCACATGTGTGGGTAGGGATGTAATCCACAATACCACACCAGTAACATGGTATGCCTCATGGATTCTGGAGAAGGCAAAACTTGCCAAAACGAAAAAGTAAAAATGGAAGAAGAAAAATCATGTGGCTGCATATAATAGATAACAATATTAATGAAATATTAGAAGAAATAGAAGAGGAAAAGATGCAAAATTGTTGAAATAGCTAGGATATCCCAAGCAAAATATTTTCATGATGAACGAGGAATATAAAATAAAGGATGAATGTTATCACCAATTTTGTTGCCCTGACGATGCAAAATATGCTACCGGCCTGTTGAATACCAAGCTATGCGGTCATATTCCAGTGGATTGACACACGTCTGCATTTATAACACTTTTCAAAAAAACAAACGCCAAAAAGTGCAGTAAATTGTATTAATATTAATAAGCTACAACCTAAAAATATTTTTAAGAATAATTCATGCTTGAATAAGAACAAAATTAAAACACAACGTAAATAACGCTCAGTTTGGCTTTAGACGCAAGTCCTATTACAGAAAAAAATGAACTAACAAAAAAAATATACTTATGTTTTTTTGACTACGAAAGAGCGTTTGACAATGTGAAACATGATAACTAATAAAGTTTCTAGAACTTTCCGGAACTGACGGCAAAGATATACAAATAATCAAAAATCTATACAGATATCAAAGATAAAACAGGAAAACGCATTAAAATTTCCAAAGGAAAGGAGTTAAAGAAGGCTGTGCGCTATCGCCCTTATTGTTTAACTGATATTCTAAACACACCTTTAAATAAGTCCTAGAGACGTGCAACAAAGGTATCAAAATAATTGGAACGCCAATCAGTAATCTCCGTATGCAAATGACACTCTAATGCTTGCAGACAACATAGAAGGTCTACAAATAATGCTGGATAAGAAAAACAGGATGAGCAGAAATTTTGAACTTAAAATAAACAGAAAAAAAAAACAAAATCTATTAGAGTAAGTAGGAGAGACATACAAATTGAAAACTTATCTATACAATCGGTACGAATACATCGTTTTAAATACCTAGGATAAACATTTAACGATTAATGGGATCCTAATGTGAATATTAAGATTATCATTTATAAAACTGAAATCAATTTTATTTGATCGCAACCTAAGCTCCTTATTACCTTATGAAAGAAGAAATGGTATGAGCGGAACTTACCATTCGACCAGTAGAGAATAAATTGAATAAAGAATAATAAAATGGTCGAATAATGTGGAAATTACTGAACCACAAAAACTACTAAAGAAGGCTAACGTAGAAGTAGAAGCATTTTCAAGATATCGCCGGCTTGATTCGTTTTGGGCCACCCTGTATATTAACGAAAACTGAAAAATATGATTAAATGTGCAGAAATTTACTACATGACAAATTTTTAATAACTCCAACCAGTTGTAATTTTAATTGCAAAATAGTGTGTCACTTTAATTACACATACAAATAAGTGTTCTAAAAATCAGGCACTTAATGAGCTTGTAATAAAAAAAAAACAAAAAAATCAATAAAATGGAACGTAATTTTGTTAATACATTTTTTAAATTTTTATAACTTGTATACAAATCAATTTGTTAGACCAGTTTAACAAAATTATATGTGCGTGTAGTACCCACTCAAAACAATAAATATATTTATAACTTCTAAAGGTATACCAAATTGTAGATTATTTATTAATGTGGCTTTGAAATGAAAAAAAAACGTTGATTGTTTATTGCCACCTAAAGTGAAAAGTAAATTAAAAGAATGTATACGATGCAAATAATCCAATTAAAATCTTTATTGACCCTTGGGTTTGGCCTTTACGGGTAACCCTGTACAATTTTTAAATTTACATATTCATCTTTTTTTCTTTTTGACTCTTTTCCCCATTTCTCTTCATTTCCATCCATCGTCCGGCAATATTTCATTTGTTTCGTCGTCCTACTTTTCCATCACTTGCCGTATTATGTTTTAGATCCTTACTTTTTCTCCTGTAATAAAAGTTGCCAGCTTTAACGGCAGACAAGAAGCTATGCTTCAGCAGTGGCGTCGTAAAAGGCTAACCACGGATAGACTCTTCCTCCTTACTTTTGTATTATCAGCATATTCTTTTTTTTTCTGGTTCTTTTCAATATGCGTTTTCCCTCTCTTCATTTTCGCATCTTAACCTTGCTCTTCTTCTTACTCTTTCTCCTGTTTTTCCTCTTTTCCCTTTTGAAATCGCTATCATCTTCATCTCCTTATATTTTCTTGTGCCTTCTGATTTTTCTGTCTTTCATTCTCTTAGATAAATTGCAATACAACGCGGAGTCCGTCAGGGATGCATCTTATCACCTACATTATTTAATTTATATTGAAAATATATTTTTGGTAAAGCATATCAAGAAATTTCTATAAATGGGCAACGTTTAAATAATATAAGATATGCATCAACGTATTTGCAGAGACATTAAACGATGTGCAAAACCGGATAAATAGAATGGCTGTAATTAGCGACTTATGCGGACTATAGATTAACGTTAAGAAAACGAAGTTTATGGAAATCAGAAAATCTAATCAAGAACGAAATAAAGCTAGTAGAAAAATTTACCTATCTCGGAGCCCTTGTAAATTCGCTATGAGACCACTTAATAAAAATCAACTGCAGAATAAGAAAAGCAAAGGCAGCATTTGCTAAGATAAGAGCCATCCTAATGAGCAATTATTTCAAATTAAACACTAAATTGAGGCTCATGAGATGCTATAAACTACCGGTCTTATTGTACGGTGTAGGGGCTTGTAGTTGTACACTGACGGAGGCCACATCAAGGAATTAGAAGCCTTCGAATTATGGATGTACAGACGCTTAATAAGAAAGTCATGGACACAATACGTAACCAACACAGATGTCTTAGAAATAGTGAAGAAGAAACTGAAAATTGCCAAAACGATTTATTCATTCAACATGGCATTTCACCCCTAACGGAGTATCACCACTTCGATTTAACGAAGTCAAAGATCTATTTTTACCGGGGTTGATCATCCCCCACACTATAATACTTTTATTAGTTATGAAATACGAGTCCTAAACCTTTTTAAAACTTATTGCCATATACATCTATTGATCGCTTTCTTCTTCCAGTCGTTTACTCCAACCGCACATAATTTATACTCTACTTCATCTACCTATTTAGATCTTGGCCTTCCTCGCTTACCTCTTCTGTTTCCTGGGCACCATTCTAAAATATATATAATCTAAAGTCCCATCTACCATAATATAATGGTGTAGGGGGATAAATTTAGTCTTTTTATGTGTTGTCATTTCTTGCGTGTAAAAATTTTGCTAACTCCTTTTTGTTTCTTGCTATTTCTTTAGCTTCTGATCAGGATTTCCCTCTTTTCTAAAGTAGGTCGTTCGTAATGTTGTCCCAGGTTTGCCGTAGTCTTCCTCCTGCTTTTCGGGCTCTTATTCGTACCTTCCATATTTGTTTGAGCGGTGTTGTATTTTGCATTCTATGTAAGTGGCCCCACCAACAATTGTCTTCTCTTGATGAACTTCTCCAGTGATTCAATTTCTAATTTCTTTCTGATTTGGGAACTTCTCTTCTTGTTCATTATTGTGACTCCTCTTACTCTTTTTTTTATTTCATTTTTATCGCTTGTAGTTTGCTTTTTTCTCTCTTCGTAAGCGTCCATGATTCACACCCGTAAGTTAAAATTGGATTGATTTAAACACTTTTATTTTAGTTTTTCGCGATACTTCTTTCTTGTTTATAAAAGATTTGTTCATAGCATAGTACAGCTTTAACGTCTTCTTAATTCTGCTGTTAATTCCATTTTCTTGTTTTCCGTCTCTTTCTATTTCTACTCCCAAGTATCGGATTGATTCTACTTGTTCTATATTTGTGCCTTCTAACGTAATGTCTATTACTTTCTGTTGTCCTATTGCTATTACTTTTGTTTTGTCTGTGTTTGTCTTTATTTAAGGTTTCGTTTCATAAATTTAGGTAGTTTATGTTCTTGTAGTTCTTTCTTATCTTCCGCTAGTATCACTACATCATCTGCAAAAGCTCCTTCTGATATTTCTATTCTTTTAATGTTGTCCAATTAATAGTTTTTAGAATTTCATTCATGTATAATATAAACAGGGTTGGGCTCAACCCTTCTCCTTGTCTTAGTCCTTCCTTTGTCTTGAAAGGTTTAGAATGTTCATTCCTTGATTTCACTATATTTGTGTTCGTTTTATATATTTCCTTTATTATCCTGACTAAATTATTACTGATTCCACGTTTTCTTGATATCTCCCATAACTTTTCTCTATTTACTCTGTCAAACGCCTTTTCCATATCAATGAAAGCTAAATATACGTCTTTCTTTTGTGATCTTGTTTTTTCTATTATTTGTTGAAGTGTGAAAATGTAGTCTTGGGAGCTTCGCCCCTTTCCAAACCCACTTTGGGACTCCTCTAATGTTGGTTCTATGATTTTTCTTATTCTCTTATCTAGAATTTGTTCCAATATTTTCATTGTAGTACTCAGAAACGTTATTCCTCTATAATTTTGGCACTATTTTCTGTCACCTTTTTATGTATTGGCACTATTAATGATTTTTGCCAGTCCTGAGGTATTTGTTGTCTTTGCCATACTTTTTTATAATTTTCTAAAAGCTTTTCCAATTCTTTCGGTCCCATTTTATAAATCATTTCCGTTGTAATTTTGTCCAAGCCGGGTGCTTTTCCACTTTTCATATTTCTTATTACCTCTTGTGAAATACTTCTGACATTACTCATCGGGCCACTTCTACATATATGGCCTAACCATCTAATCCTGATAACAATTTTTACGCATTTGATTATTGTTTCAACTCCTAATTCATCCTCAATCTTATTGTTCTACCTTCGTCTAATTTCATTATTTTCATTTCTTGGGGTCCCAAAATTGTTTTTATTATCCTTCTTTTAGTTACGTTTAGTAGCTGTTGTTCTGTAAGGTTTATATTCTTGGACTTTAGAGCTTTTTTATTTTATTAATAAGCTCTATCGACTGCTATTATTCGTTCTTTTATTTCATCTTCCATATCTAATGGTAATGTATTGGTTAAGGATACTTCTTTATTTTATTTTTTATTTACTATTTTAATAAGATTGGTTTCAATTTTAGTATATCCGCTATTATTGGGAAATCCAATACGCCATAGCTTTGTTTTTTCTTTAAATCATTTCTAAGCCCATCTTTTTACCTTGTGTTACTATTTCAGCCATTAACCTTTCATGAGTTTTCTTTGTTTTGTAATCACAACCACATCATCCACATAAGCCACTATCTGTGCTTCTCTTGTTCTTAATGTGCCTGTTTTGTCAATATTTCTTGGTACATATTCTAGAGTAATGTTAAAAAGCAATGCAGATAATGCATCACCCTGTTTACACCCTTGTTTACTTTAAATTTCTTTGTTTGTTTACCTTCTACTTTTACTGTACTATATGTGTTATTCGTACTAGGTTTCCTAGTTTTTCTGGGACCTTATAATATTTCAGAATTTTTATTAATATATGTCTTTTTACACTGTTAAAAGCTAATTTAAAGTTTATAAATAGCATCCCTACCCTAATGTTGTATTCATTTGCTTTTTTAGCTATTTGTTTCACTACATGTATAGCATCAATTGTAGATTTGCCCGGCATAATACCAATTTTGTACTCGCCAGTGATGTTCGCAGCTCTTTTCATTGGTCTTTTTTGTATTAACATAGATAGAATTATATATCCATGAGTCCATGACTTAAAATTGTTATACATTGATAATTCGAGCATGTTGCTTGTCTCCTTTTTTGTATATTGTCGCTACAATACCCACTTTTAAGCCTCCAGGCATAATTTTACTCTGCCCCACTAGTTTGATTAATTTATATATTCTTTTTTTAAGTTTAACACCTCTATACTTTATCAGCTTTATATTTATATTATCAGTTCCCTGTATTTTGTTATTCTCAATTTTACTTATATTCACTTTGATCTCTTCTAGGGTGGGGTCTTGGATAAAATCATTACCATTTACATTTTCCTCTGTTTTACTTTCATACATATTAAAGCCTTTACTTTCATCATACAGCAATTCGCTAAAATGTTCCTTTCATCGTAATAATTTCTTCTCTTCTGATTCGATTATGTCACCTTTCCTGCTTTTTAGTCCTTTCCAGGCGTTATTTGGTTGGTAATTTTGTTCTCTTAATCTTTTGTATGAGATCATTTTAAAGTCACTCTCTATTTGATCCATTAAATTGTCCATGTATTTTTTTCATATTTTTTTAAAAACTTTCATACACTCTCTTCTTTCATTGTTGTAATTGTCTTTATCTCCAACATCTTTACTTTGTAGCCATTTTTTTCCACATTTTCTTTTCACCCAATGTTTACATTCCTTGTTTCACCATTTCTTTCTATTCACTATTTTCTTGGTGCCTATATGTATGTTTGCCCGTGACTTTATAATTTCCTTTAGATTGAACCATACTGCGTTCGTTCCTTTGTTCTCTATCATGTGATCAAGCAGCCCGTCAAAACGATAAAGGCCAGAAAATTATAAACCTTGGTCATATAATAGGACACCCTAACTGGTACTGCAAGAAAAAATGGATAGAAGACGAGGACCTGAAAGACGTAGAATCTTTTGGCTCAAGAACTCAAGGTTCAACACTACAACCACTGGATTGTTCTGAACAGCCTTCGATAAAGTCAAAATGACTGTGGATCGCTAACTTTGGATAACGGAAAAGCACTGTAGAAAAAAAGGTAGTCAATAAACGCTATACATACTTTGCTTCTTTAATCTTTATTCTACAATATGGTTAATTATATAAATATTGTCAATTACGCGAACAAAATAAAAAATCTACAAATAATGCTTCTAAATTGATTGAATTTATTTTAATATTTTTTGTCTTTCCATTTCTTCCGTAAGCCTCTTATTCAACAGCGATGCATATTTTTATACGCCATACACATCAGAGTTAGCCCTCTGTACTTCCTTGCCACCCCTTTCTTCCTATTTATGTATGGGTACTATTTCTCCTTTCCTCCAATCTTCCGGGGATCCCCCCCATTTCATATGCTTCTTATAATTTCACCACGTTTTCCATATCATATATCCAGGCTTTATTAATAATACTATCAGCTCTTTTCATTTCTTTAGCTTGCTTATAAAGCTTCACACTTTCTACTCGGTTAGTTCTTTCTCCTCTTCTTTCACTTTTTATTTCTTTTTCTCCCTTTTAATTTTTTGTTTTTCCTTCTTTTCCTCTAGTATTTCCAATTGTCTCTTTATTGATCTGTCTTTATTGATATAATCACCCGTTTGTTTTTCATAATTTGTTTACTTACTACTTTTCCTTGTTCATTCTTCTTGTATTCTTCTTTTACCTTTTTGTATATATTAATAAAAATTCAAAAATACGAATTTAGTGTTTAAAGTTAGAAAAGATGACTAACTTTACCAACAAAAAAATTACTTATTACACCATCGTCATGTGGATATTTTTTTAAGATAACTAACGACGGAATTGCATTTTAAAATAATTGTGATATATTCCGTTCTTATCACTTTATAATTTAAAAGCAATTATGTCGTGCTGATTCAAAATATTTTATGCTGCATAATAAAACTAAACAAAAATGATTACAGCCACACGTGTTACTATACTAAGTAATTTTGATATGACTTAATTTATTAAATAATAATTATCATAATTAATAGTTTACGTAAAATATCACAAAGTTTATAAAACTAAATCATAACAATAAGATAACAACTCTTGAGTTAATATATTTTTTAATAGTGTGATGTTTATGTATAACATATTTTATTCTTAACATAAATTTGTTATAATTGAATCAATAAGTATTTAAAACTTTAGTGCGTCAGCTTTCCATGATGTAACACTTATGCATTATCATGCAATTTTGTTTTGATGGATATTTCCCAATAAATTACTTTTTTGATTACATAATTATAATAATATTGTTACAACTGAGGACTTGAAATAGGCAATTAAATTTACTAATATTACCTTTCATACATTTGTCCATGAATTTTACTTATTTAGTATTGGTTTTGGAAATATGAAGACTAAATTAATAAAAATTACGACAATAACAATTTCTTATAACGCTTTTCAGTTTTTATATTTGCTACGTAATACGATTATAAAATATGGGTGTATGATTTTCTTCTGTCTTATCAGTTGCGGATGTGCTGGTATCATGACTATTTAAGCTTTGTTAATTGCCCTTCATATTTTGCTGATTTTAAATTTTGAGTCGTTATGCTAAAATTAGTTTTAAAATATTTGCTTACTTTTATAATTATAACAACTTTTATATCTTACAAACTGGTAATTTTAAAATATAAAGTATCACAAAGTACATATAAAATATAGTGTTTTATGTATATGAATGTGGCATTTTTTTAAATTTTAAATTTACAATTTGCACTAAAATGTAGTTTTAACTACAAAATTTAGTTAGATATTTAGTTAATTTTTCCTCTTTTAGAGGGTTGAAAAACCGGAGTAAATTACCCCAAATGGGGTAAAATAAAGATCTCGGTGTTATAAAGTCTAAATACCCATATCAATAAAGTAGGGCACAAAATATTTTATTATTGCTATTGCGATTAGTTTTCAATAGTTACCAAGAGGTTGCGATATTTCTTCCAGTTTATGTACAACCAAATTAACCTCAACTTGCGAATTAAGGGAGATTGGGCATTTGAATTTGCTTCGATTTTCGCCTCGACGTAAAACCGAAAAAAATTTATTACTTTCACTTTTAGTCATTTTAGGGGGTGAAAAATTATGAAAATTAAAATAAAATAATCGCTTAAAATATTCTTTCTCATATAGATGAGGGTGCAGATTACGAAGAGAAAGTGCATTTTTTTTTATTTGTGAACATTTTTATTTTTCCGATTTTCAAAACTGCAATTGAAAGAAGGCAATACGTGCGATTTTCGAAATTTTTCGTCACTTTCTTCGCGATATCTCAAAAAATTTCAAAGTTATTAAAAATACGATAAAAGCACGTCAAATGTGACACATTAAATTACAAAATTGTTTTTCGTTCAATTGTTTTGGATGAAAAACAAAAGACTTATGAGGCTTGGAAAAATGAAAAGTTTGTTTTTTGCCCTAATTTTTAACGAAAAATATGGTAATTCGCCGGACTTTTCATAGGCATCGGCAGAGTTTTATGGAGAGGTGAAAAAAAATAACTTTTATGCAGGGGTGGGGGCAAAACTATAAATTTGTATAAATTTTTTAGATCTTTAACAGTTTATGTGTTATATGATGATTTTCAGGGAAGGAGGGGCAAGTGCCCTTGTTTGCCCTACCTTTGCTATACGTGCGATTTTTGCAATTTTTCTTCACTTTCTTCGCGATATCCCAAAAAATATTAAAGTTATTTAAAATGCGATTAACACACGTTAAAGGTAACATATTTTACCACAAAACTTTTATGCAGGAGTGGGGGAAAAACTATAAATTTGTGTAAATTTTTTAGATCTTTAACAGTTCATGTGTTATATGATGATTTTCGGGGGAGGAAGGGCAAGTGTCCTTGTTTGCCATACATTTGCTATACGTGCGATTTTTGCAGTTTTTCTTCACTTGCTTCGCGATATCTCAAAAAATATAAAATTATTTGAAGTGAAATTAGGGCACGTTGAAGGTTGAAGGTGAAATATTTTACCGCAAAATTGTTTTAAGTTTAATTGTTTTGAATTAAAAACAAAGGAGTTATGGAGTTGGATGAAAAACAAAGGAGTTATGAGGCGTCACTTTCTTTGCGATACTCAAAAAATATCCAAGTTATTTTAAATACGATAAAAGCACGTCAAAGGTGACACATTTTACTACAAAATCGTTTTTTCTTCAATTGTGTTGGATTAAAAACAAAATAGTTATGAGGCTTGGAAAAATGAAAAGTTTGCTTTTTGCCCTAATTTTTTACGAAATATATGGTTATTTGCCGAATTAAGGGCAATTTTTATGGGCGTCGGCATAGTTTTATGGAGAGGTGGAAAACAACACGGACGCCGGGCAAACTTTAATGCAGGGGTGGGGTCAAAACTATAAATTTGTATAAATTTTTTAGATCTTTAACAGTTCATGTGTTATATGATGATTTTCAGGGGAGGAAAAGCAAGTGCCCTTGTTTGCCCTACCTTTGCAATAGTGCGATTTTTGCAATTTTTTTTACTTTCTTCACAATATCCCGAAAAAGATCAAAGTTATTTATAATGCGATTAAGACACGTTAAAGGTGACATATTTTACCACAAAATCGTTTTTAGTTCAATTGTTTTGGATGAAAAACAAAAAAGAGTTATGAGGCTTGGAAAAATATGAAAATTATGGTTATTTTCCGGATATAGGGAAATTTTTATAGGCGTCGGAAGAGTTTTATGGAGAGGTGGAAATAAACACGGGCGTCGGGCAAACTTTTATGCAGGGATCGGAGCAAAACTATAAATTAGTATAATTTTTTTAGACCTTTTAACAGTTTATGTGTTATATGATGATTTTCTGGATGGAAGGGCAAGTTCCCCTTTTTTCTTTACCCTGGCGACACCCATGACCTTAAAGTACTTATGTGTCAAGTAAGAATATAATACTTAACGTGAAATGCTGCTCTTAATGTTGTGGATTAATCCAGCATTCCAAACTTTGTCAAATACTTGAGGGACATCGTAAAAAGCTGCGGAGGAATAGCGTTTGTAGACCATTGGTTTTGAAAATTAAATTGGTGGTCTAAGGTAATTCTTTTTAAGTTTGGTTTCACTCTACGTTTTCAAAACTTCTAAAACTTTAGACAAGTCTTTTTCTGGCTATTGAATAAGAATATTTTAAGCTACTTTTCATTGAGTAGAAGTTGAGTTCAAGTCTCATTATCGCATTAGATATAATTGCAAACATTTTTATTCCTTCATACGGTAGTTTGAAATTTTTTTTGCCTATAGTTAGCAAATAACCAGAGCCCTTTTTTTGAAAGATGCTCTTTGCAGTTTCTCCTCATCATTTTTGCTTCCGTTCCTATTACTTTTCCTAATAGAAGGATCTAATTTTTGTGTTTGTTTTATTTTCTTTTTGACTTCCCCCGCGCTAGATTTTCCCTAGCATTCTTGATTTTTAAATATTTGTAATCGTTTAAAATTTTCTTGATTACTTTTGTTGGTAACTAACTTTGTTTTGTCACTATAAAATTTTTTGTGTTTTCCGCAATTACTTCTGTTCCATTCTTATCCTTATGAACTCAAGATAAAAGCCAAATATTTGTGGAATATAAATGTCTAACACTGCTCCAACTTCCCAACCCGCCTTGCCAGCGCGGGGTTTCATGGCTAAAAACCTTCTCTGGTCCGGAGTTAGATAAGAAATCATGTAACTCCAGCAGTTCGGAATCCACGCTAAACTGTAGGTTCGCCTGTAATGTAAGTTGCCAGCATTACAGGCAGAGAAGAGGCTATGCGCCAGGAGTGGCGTCCTAAAAAGCTGACGACGACGATGGTTAAATGATATGTATGATGGTCTGTGTTATTGAACAGGGGAGATACCTGGACTAAAGGAGAAGAAAATAAATGCACCTGCGGCGTTTAAAATGTGGCTCTACAGAAGCCCTTAAGGCTCGTGTCCACATGCAAGTAAAATGTGCTAGAGTTACTCTCTGAGTTAACTTGCAAACTGTGTAAGTGGCGAAAGTAGATACTGCTGCAAATATATCTCTTGCAGCAAGTACTTGCAACTTGGCGGAACTTGGTAGTGTACACGTTAGTTTTATTTAGTACAGTTTGCGCTCTAGCTGATCCAACGTGTTTTTTACTGCAAAATGAAGGAAAACGTGTTTGGCAAAAAGGAAAAGACATTTATTAATTAAAAACTTTGAATTATATCCCGAATTGTGGAATATTCATAGTAAAGGTTTTAAAAACAAAATAAAAAATAAAATCAGCTATTTAAAAGTTAGCTGAATTACTTGAGGTTACGAAAAATGAAATACAACGCAAATTGCATAATTTAAGAACGCAGGAAAAATTCAAAAGAAGAGAAGTGGACAAGGAACAGACAAGTATATAAAAGCTCTTGGAAATTTTTCCATGCAATAAATTTCTTAGCAGCTTTGGATCTTCCATTTTTAGTTCTGCTAGCAATCTCTCAATTCAGGTCTACGCTAAATCCACTCTTGAACCCACATTTTTCTTCTCTTGTTTATTTTATTTTTTATCTCATTTTCCTTTTCTTTTCTTTTTTATTTCAATAACAATGCCACCGTCACAGCAGCAGCAACAGTTTTCTGACGTAACATTTTGCAATTACTAAATTATAGTATACACGCATTTACACAAAATCAAGACCAAGTCACTTGCTGGAGCAGTTTATTAAAGTAAATTTGCGTAAAATTAAAAACAAGTGTAGACACATACGCAAGCACTTGCTGCAACAACTATCGCAACTTGCTTGCATGTGGACACCAGAGACAGAGATAACACGTAAACATCGTAGAGATACTACAGAGAGCTGGAAAGGCAATTTTTAACGATAACGTGCCCAAAAGTTTATATCTGAGACATATTTTAGGGGATATCAAATACAGATTATAGCAACTCTTATTCAGGGGCAAAATTAAATGAAGAAAAGCAGTGTCCATAGCTCAGAAATATCCACGATTTGACCAAAGCAAGAAGTGCCGATGAATTTTTCTGTCTAGCAGAAAACTGTATATGTATGGTATTTCCTTCAGAGAAATTGTCAGTGCGTATTGACGATTCAAGCTAAGCGATACGCCCTCTAGCGGAGAAAAATGTACTTCTCCAGTAATGGGTAATTTATTTAATTCATAAGTGCTCACATATTTAAACGATATTTACAAATTTACCAAAAATAAAAATACACCAAGAAAAGAGCCCAGCCATCAAAAATCACCGACTTCTTATAATCTGTCAAAACCTAATTTTACCCATTTTAGCAATAAAATATGGCGGAAAAAATTAATTTGAATCGTGTGAAAATCGGAAAAAACGTAGCAACATTTTTTGAAGGACTCGTACAGTTCTTCTAACCATTACACATTTTTTATTGATTTCTTTGGTGTAATTTCTTTAGTGATAATATGCGGTCCGAAAATTTTTGACATTGTATCTAATTTTTCGTTTTTTTTATTATTGTCTCTGTTTCTGTTATAATTGCATTTCATTCACCCTGTGTTTGTTATTTTATTTTTTATGTGCCTCAAATTTAATTTGTGTAAATAATTGTTGTTATAAGTATTTATAATATCAAGAATTATTCCTCTTTGTTGATTTAATTATTTATTGCGTGCTTAAAATAATTTATAGCAATATTACACATTTCAGATGCATTTTGTATAAAAAGTAAAAAATACTTTGCAAAGAACTATGCACTTTAAAGTAGTTTACATGTGCAGAGTTTATGTAACTTTTACGCATGTACTTAGGATGTTTTTAATAATAGAAAATTAGTGTTCGATTTAATTAATTTTATTCTTTTTGATTAATTATTTATCAAAAAAGGAAACCCGTTATTATATTATTAGATTAAATATTACACCACACAACAATACATAAATCTACATAATACAATAAGTATTACCTAAAAATATTCATGACATACTTTTCGCGATTTTACCGTTGCAAAGATAAAGTGACAAAAAACAGTTGTATGTTAATTATAGTATTACGTAATGTTCCTCGTTCATCATTTTACTTTTTAACCAATTTTAATTTCCAAATTTATCTATTTCTTTGCATTAATACGCAAAGAAATATATTTTTGCGTATTATTTTTATATTTATATAAAAGTGAAACATTTTATGTAGGTCGCTATTTAAATAAAGACTTGTAATGATATTTGATAACCTAAATTTAGTGCTATTGTTTACTCGAGTTAAATGAAAACTAAAATTCATTGTTTTACTATTCTGACTCAAAAGAAATACGTAGTACTATTAGGATAAATGTTATCAGAGTATTAACTAAAGCAAATAATTAATAAAATGATCACGTATTTCCTGTTAAAAAAAATGGCACTTTCATTAATACACTTTCAAAATCAAATCCTTTGCTTCAGGGTGAGATTTATTTAAATGAACCAGTTTTACCTAATTACTTCAAATATCTATTTCAGAATAGAAAACGTACAATAATCGTTAATTATCAAATTTTATTTTGTTTTCTATTTTTTTATTTGTAAAAAGTAATTTTACTTTATAATATAAAACTGACCTGTGTCTAGACATTTTAAAATTTCATACATTATTTATTATTTTAACTTTTTTTTTATATAACCTATTAATAACATTTCAATTGTCACTGTTGTATTATAAAATAAATTTAATTTGAATAGGGTAATACATATTATTGAAAACAATTAAAATATAAATATATCGTGTGAGTGTTATTTCTTTGTTAAATGTTAATAATAATTAAAAATAGTAATTATTCGAATAAGTGTTAATTGTTATTTGCTGATCTTTCACTATTTTCTCTTTCCTTCGGTAATGCACAAAAATCCAATAACCACTCATTTGGTACAAATAGAGTGGACGTGGTTTGAATAATTGCATTTTAGCTCTGCAATAGATAAAGTGCATTTGGCATTTACTTTCAAACAACAGGAAAGTGAAGTAGAAAAAATTATTTTTGTTAAATTTACTATAATTATAAATTTTATTCTATGAAAACATTTTAATTAAATTTGCATTTTTTGTTAATCATTAATGATATCTTTCTTTAAGAAATAAAATTGTATAAATCTAATTTTGATAAAGCTTTTAAAAATGTGTAAATTTTCATATCATAACGTAAAATTTAAAGTCTTATGACATATAGCATATTTATTTAAAACCTATGTAGCGTAGAGTATACATAGATGGAGCTACTGGTGTAATTCAAAATTATAAACGTACAAAATCATCATTGATGGACGTTAAATTTATATAAATTCACACATTTGTTTGGCGGCGTCATCTGAAGACAATTGGCGTATTAAAGAAAGATAGAATCACGTAAAAAAAATTTGTAAACAAATACAAAAAATATGCAAAAATGTAATAATGGCTACGGTGGCGCCGCAAAGTATAAATAAATAACAAAAAACTAATATCACAATAATAGTGTAAAATCCCTTACTGGCGAATCAAATACAGAAAAAAAAAATCAAATTTAAAACTAATATTAAAGAGATAAGACGGTGAGAGTATTAAAAGCTCTCACCGCCAAAACAAGACACAAACAAAAAAACTTAAAGCAAACAACACTTTGACGATGAGAGTGTTAATGAGTCTCACTTCAATGATAAATATAATCAAGAAACGTAAAGCTTAAAGCTAAATATTATAAGGACGAAGGGTTCATGCCGTCCGAAACAATAGAACGTAAAAATAAATTATCAAAAATAATGTAAAATACCCCGAAACAGTACAACCAAGAAACTAATAAAAAAAACAGCGAGGTTGTAACTTGTTAGGAATAACCCCACTGCCTTTAACAAACATTAAGAATAACAATAAATTAAAAAATGCAAATACAAAAAAAAAATTACTGGTCCCTTCATGGGATAGGTCGAGAAAAAGAAGGGCCCCAATCGAATCTGCTCTGTATGACAAAATATCCTCTACATTTTCTTGAAGCTCATGGATATCGCAAAATACACATTCCTGCAAGGTGTGTTTGATTGTTAATCTCTCTTCACATGTTTGGCAGTTCAGTGGCGCTTCGCTATCTTTATCGGGACCTTCAGAAAAGCAGAAAGCTCGCGAGATGCAGTTGACTCGTTTTCGCTGATACCAACGTTCCCAGAGGTGCACACGCTGCATTGTTATATTTCTGCATAGCATCCGGTTTTAGGTTTATCGTTGTTTTCGGCTTGAGAGGATATTCTCTAAGGATGTCATAGAATCTGTACCGGTTATATATTTCTTATAAATTTTAACAGATCCAGACAAGTGATCACCCTGGATAGAAGTCAGGACAGATGCGTCGTACCCAACTCGAAGTATATTCAGAAATTTTATTTCCAAGTTTTGAAGCCTTTTATGCGGTTGGACTGTAGTTGGCCTACCGGCCATTGGCCGGCTTCGATAAGCTGCTTCAAGAGAAGGACGTACCACAAGCTCGTCTTTTATGTCGCCTCCACAAAGCTAAGGAAAATTTTTTTACAAATACCAGACTCACAACAGGCTTACTGTGGGGCTACTTTGAACGACTCCTGTAGTGTATCAAATGTATGCATTATTAATTACGCCTATGTCTTTTAACCGGTAAGGTCGAGTGGAAAAGTACATTGTGCATCTATAATCCATTCTAAAAAGGTCTGGAAGGTGTAATATCACAGCTAAATTACCCTATCCAGCTCCCAGTTGATATTCACTATGCTATTTAAGATATTGAATGCCATTTTACATTTCGTAGCCAAATCTTCTAGTGCGTTCGCCATAAAAGTGTCTTGTCGAACATAAGTCCTACGAAGCCAACTGCGTTAACGGGTACTACTTAATAAAGAGGCTGGAAATCCTGAATGATTTTCGTAGTATGCGAAAATGAACGCAGAAGATTTTCGAAGTGGAAAATCTAAACTTCATGCCTTAGCTTCCGCAACGATCGTGTCGATTGCAATGATTTGTCCGACAGAAAGATTGTAAGGTCTGCGACATAAAGGCATTTGTCGAAAGGGGCTAAGACTATAGGTGGATTATCATTGATGGCGATCTCAATCAGAGTTTTACGCTAATGGAGAAAGTCTACAGGACGACATTTTCCAAGAGATAGAACTCTAAATGAAAGTGCTCAACCCGTACTTTATATAAAGCTGCGGTCTGGCATAACGACCTTAATAATGGACTCCGACGAGGCTCCGTATTTGCGCCAATCTTATTTAATCTTTACCCAAGTGACGTCCCAAAAACCTTCTTACTACAATATACATGATAAAACTCCTGCCTCTTAAATTTTTTTTCATGGTTGCAAGCAAACACTAACAGGAGACCTTGTACCAACTTTCAAAGGAAGGCTTCGTTCAAGAAACCCTCCTTTAGTACTTGATTATTAAAATATAAATTCTACTTTCATAACGCATGGACGGTCCATGATGGACCAAACAACTGCCTAGATTAAACATCGATCAAAGCTTTGAAATCACCAACCTTAGGAGAACTTTGCCCGGTTAGGTTCTACCTAAGAAACTGTGAATCAACATCAACCGACTACGCACAAACCACGGACGATGCCGATACATGATGTAGAAATGGAGTATGGTCCCAAATCCATAATTTAACTGGAGAGTAACTTCTTAGAATATATATACTCCAAATAACTTTGAACTGATCGCCCCCTCAAGGAATCTCCACCCAATCTCCTCCTTCCTAGAAAAACGTAGACCAACATCAACCGACTATGCAGAAACAAAGTACAATGCCGATACATGATGTGAAAATGAAGTATTGTCCTAAATCCGTAATTTGACTTGGAGCGCCCTCTTAGATCATGCAACATATATATTCCGAATAACTTTGGACAGATCGCCCCCTCAAGGGGGTTCAGAGGCCACGGATGATACATGATAGGGAAATGGAGTATGGTCCTAAATCCATAATTTGACTTTTAGATTACCCTCTTAGATCATGCCAAATATATACTCCGACTGTACAAATTCAGCTTATGTTAGGAACCCCAATGAAAAAATATTCCATGCAACTCAAGAAGCAGTGGACTGGCTACAAAGCTTACGGCTTTTTTTGTAGAATAATATTAGCCCCACCGTACCTTATGATTCTTATTCTATTTTTATTCTTATTATGAATTTGACAAGTATATTAAATACTATATGCCATACTGTCCGATAAATAAAAATAAAACAAAAAGACAATTTACTATAAAGCAACACAAATATGAAATGGTTTTGGCAAAATTTATAACTTATTTTTTACTTGACACATATTTATTAAAAAATCAATTGTTTAACTTGTATATAACCATGTGTAAACACTGTATAAATTGATAAAATTAAAAAATACGCAATGTACGCAATAACATGAACCAGACCTAAAATCGTATCTAAGTGGGTTGCATAATCTTTAATAAATAATGGAGATAACCTAATTTAACAGATCGATGTCAGAGTATACAAATCAGTAAAGTTATTTTATGGGACAAGGTTGTCCATGCGGATATACAAAGACTGGTACAACAAAACTTCCAAATTCGGCAGCCGAACTTGACCTAGACCTTACACATACAGTTCCGTACATCAATTAAATAATATTATAATAATGTTAGATACCTAGTATAAACACCTATAGGCGAAGTGAAATCTCTAGCAAAATGTCCCATTAGCCTAGATACGATGGGTCAAACACTGTCTCTCGTTTATTAAGAAAACGGTTATTAAACGCAAAATATTATTATAATATTGATATTTTTAACGGTAAATCATTTACATAAATGCATTTGTTGTTTGCATAATTCTTAAATATGTACTCGAAAGTCAAGGGCTTATTTATATCTTAATTTTTTTTATATAAAGAATACAGTTTTACATATAATATTTATTTTAATAATTATAACAAGTAATTATTGCAATTGTCGCTTAATTATAAAAATAACTACAACGGCAGTTAAACGCAACTATTTTGAAAATTTATTTATGAAAGTTAAAATATGGCCAGTGCAGACAATAGATTCTTTTGAAAATTATTTGTTATATAATTTAGTTTATTAAAAATAGGTTACTTATTTATTTTGTTATAATAGCAACCTTGGTCTATTTATTTTAGTTTGATGCCTATTTTTACTGAATTTAGTAATTCTGGTTTTATAGCAGTAAACCAAAGTTGTCACTTTAAACATATATCAGATAATTTAATGTAATAACATGGATTGGCCATATGTAAAACATTAATTTATATTATTATTATAATAATTAATATTGGATTTATATATAAATGATAACAATTTGTAAATAAGCGCGTGCAATTATTTATGAGCACCAAAATTTGACCCCTATTAAGGGCCAAGAGTATCAAAATAAACCATAATGAAATAACATATTTACGCGTGCACTACTTCATGAAAATTGTTACAAATTGCTGGTTTTATTTTTTTAATTCTTTCACAGGTTTTGTAATAAAAAGAAATTTATTGCTATTATGTACATAATAGAAGAGAGTATGACCGCTAAATCATTAGCCCTGACTTTTGGTCGAACTTTCATAACACAGCGAATTATACAACTGTACACGACGATGACCTGATTTGCTCTCCTAACCAGCTAAATAAATTCGAAATGAATTTTATTTTTCTCCACGTCATTTTATAAATGTAATATTATATTGATTAAATTTTAATATCAAATACAACTTTCTCAGCATTTAAACATAATTATAAAAAAAAATTACAATTATAAAGTAAATTTTATATTATTTTTGAAAAATATTTTTCATTTTTTGGTTTAGTAATTCTCTATGCTAACAACAAAAAATCTAGATCATCATGCTTTTCTTAATAATAAATTTAAATATATTTATTTGGGTCAGTAAGTAGTTTCCCATTTCCAGTTGAAAAATTGTCGTATATTTATTATTAAAATAAAATGGATTTGTTCAAGCTCAAATTATAAAAAGAAATTTAGGCTTTTTCTGGGGTAAAATGCTCATACACACACGTCCCAGAAATGGCGTTAACCGGATATACAGTAACAATCTGTCGAACCTACGAAGCGCAAACTGTTATTTTACTTTCCATCATATGGATATTATCATCATCTAGCCCATTTCATCCACTACTTGGCATAGGCCTCATGCATAGCGCTCCATCGTCTTCCATCTTGATTTTGAACTTTAAGTTATTCGCAATTCTCTTTAGATCATTATTCCAGCGTTTAGGTGGTCTTTCTCTGCTACACTTGTCGTTTCGTGGTCTTTACAATAAAAACTTCTTATTCAATCTTCCGTCGTTCGTTTTATCTATATGACCAGCCCATTCCCATTTTAGTTTGGTTGTTTATTTATTTGCGTGAGTAACTTTATTTCTCCTCCATAGGTTCTTGTTGCTACTGTGGCTTTGTACAGATTATCCCAGAATTGATCTTTCCATTTTACGTTGAGCTATTTTAAGTTTATTTTTCAAAGTGATTATAAGAATTAAGGTTTTCGCTCCATATGTCTCTCTCCTTGGTCGTTTTACCCTTCATGACGGTTTGTTAGCAATATGATAAACCATTTGTATTATTGCTTGCTGCTTGCTTGCTTCGTGTCTTTGTCCACCGAAGACCATTTCCTGGACCATTAATTTTTTCTATGTCTAGTATAAAAACATTCGTGCGGTGCTTCATCCACGATAGTCGCAGCAAACGTCGGTACACCCACATCTTAATTGCTTCTATTTTTTCGCTTTGCTTGTCTAATGATCCAGGTTTCAGTTGATGTTGGAAAAATTAACCAGCCTAAGTTTCGTAACCTTGCTAGTTAACGTATCTTTCCATATCTACATTATTTTGGTTATTCTTTTTGCTACTAGTAGCCGCCGTCCTCTTTCATCCTCACTTCCACCATGTGTGTTGTGATTAGACCAGACCAAATTATCCACTACTTCAAAATCAGCCCCCTGACCAATGTGTAGGGCGTTGTTTGTTTTTCTGTGAACTATCATGACTTCGCTATTACTAATATTGAGTTTCAGCCCGTAGTATTTGCTTATACTCACTATATATGTTGAAAAGAATTGGCGACAAGATGCAGCCTTGCCTGAACTCTAATTTGACATTTAAAATGCCTAAATATTTTTTGTCTACGCAGACCACGGCTATGCTATGTTCTTGGGGATGTCTTATCTTCTTCTTTAGGTGCCCTCTTCGTTCCGGAGGTTGGCAATCATTGTGGCGATTTTAATTTTTGAGACTGTTGATCTGAATAGTTGTTAGTGCAGCCGAACCAGTCTCGGAGATTTTTCATCCATGAGTTTCGTCTTCTTCCTATGGATCTCCTCCCCCTGATTTTTCCTTCCATAATAAGTTGTAGTATTTGATATTTTTCTCCCCTCATGATATGTCCCATATATAATAATTTTCTGCGCTTGATTGTCAGCATTACTTCTTTTTCTTTTCCCATGCGTCTTAATACTTCTTCATTGGTTATTTTGTCTACCCA
>JARJDX010083663.1:0-13809 GCA_030264735.1 Gymnusa sp. GC000175
TTTTTTTCAAAATTTAACATTTTAAGAACTCATTGTTTTCTGTTGCTATGCAACATTGTCAGTGTAATTATTCATATTCATATCAAGTTGCAGAGACGTAATGTCATTTGATCATCTGACCATTTGCTGACTGATTTTAATATCTAATTATTTCATTGTCTTGCTAGACTTATTATCTTTGTGTATTTTTTTATGAACACTGGTGACGCTTCCTGAAAGTAGGATAGGAGTCTAATTATCCTTGAGCCCGAACAGGAGGGGAAACTGGGCAATTTTTTAACAAGAAACTATACTGTAATAACAAAATTGAGCAACAAAAGTAATATTTACCTTAATTTGTAATAAATTTGGTTTAATTTTTTTGATTCATATGCAATATATGAGTTAAACTTATAGTTGCATTTTGTTTACCACATTCGTTTATTGATTACTTTAGTTACATATTATGTAATTAACTTTTTCTAAAAATACTAGATTAGCTAGAGCCCAAATATTATCATTTACCTTAACAAACCACACCCATCGAAACAATCCGAGAAGCTGATCCCAACCGTTTCTCCAACAACGAAAAGTTGATATACATATAACATAAATGTCAATATTTATTAAAACGAAAAACGTTAGTTTCAACAATGAAATTTTGCATTTGCTTCTAATGTTATTAGGCGCAAATGTAAAAATTATATTAAAAATAATAAACGTCCTGTATAATTGACCAAGTCATTACCTACTTCAAAGTTATAACACATTAAAGATGCTACAAGGTGTCTCACATAAAACTTTGTGGTGATATAACTTTTTTATTTCTGCAGATATCAATTTTTATTTTATTGGAAGCATTTAGAAAGCACAGGCTGCACTAAATGAGAACAGGCAAGTTTTTAACTTAATAAAAAAATAACATAAAAATAAAAATTTTCTAGTTTTCAGTTTTACATTAAAAATAAGGTAGTCTGTAATGATGGCTGTACTAATTAATATTATGAGTTAATTTAATTTATCTCATTGCTGAAATTTTTATTATTAATCCTTTTGTGTATTGAGCAAGTAGCTGCTGATATAAAGAATAATAATAATGCATAAAGTAAAATACAAAGTAAATCTCATTAAGATGCCTCAGGAATAATTTGCTTTTATGTACCTTTACTTTACTTTTAATTAAAAATATTTGCAGGAAAAACACGATATTCATTTGATTTTATGTGTTATAATAAAAAATTAACCGTATTATTAAAACTTATTGAATAAATTGTAAATATTTTACCTCCGACATAATTGTAGTCGCTTGCAGGTTTATAATTAAAAATTGACCAATGACGGTCGAGAAACAAATACAGGCGCCATTGATCGCATGGGAACGTGAGCTTGAAATAATAATATTAAATATTCTTCGAAATGATTTTTAAAGTAAACAAAAAATCTTGTAGAAAAAATAATATACGCAACTCGGTTATTGATGCACTTCTACGGAAGACGGTCGCTCGATAGGACAAATACCACCTGGACAAAATCTCCGTACATTAACACCACGTCAAAACCTTTGAACAATATCTGTGGATGAGTTATATTTCCAACCAAATTATTGTGCCCAATAAATTTTTTACGATATTTATATTTTATAGGATGGGTATTCTACAAAGTAATTACTTTTCCAATATTTTTTTGCTCAAGGCTAATTGTTTAGGGTGGTCTTGTGGCCTCTTTGTTCTTTGCATAGTTGCCTAAAAGCATATTTTTCTTAGGAGTTTATTACTTACTCACTCAATATATATTTATGGTTTATGATGATGATACTGTTATTATAGTTAGTATCAAAATTCTTTACATAAAGTAATCTTCCGCCATTTTGTATTAGGGAAAATTGTGTTAGTTATCTTTGCATAAGTGTGTAAAGTAAATTCTTCTAATTTTATAAAGACGCATTTCATTTAAGTAAATGTACCCAAGAGCAGTTTTTGTTTAGATTGGGTTATTTTACGCGCCATTCTTGTACAAAAAAATGCATAATTACGCATTACAATAACAGTTTAATGTAGGCAAAGTAGATATTAGCCCTGTTTATTTAGCTTAATGCGGCTCGTTAGGTTTAATGTCGAATCAGATACGTCTCAGTGTATCGGGCCAAGGACTTGGTTCAGGACTTCCTATTTGACTCTGATATGGTAATGACATTATTCTTTCTTGAGAGACGAACCGAAATAAAATCCGTTCAGCTCTCTGATAAGCAGGAATGCAGAGTAATGAGAACGATACTTGATTTCTTTGAGAATTTACGAGTTTCCTTTTATGGATTTTATCTTTCGCTACTCTTAAATATATCACATATATACGAAAAATGCATTACGAAATATTCGAACGAAATGAAATTTTATAACTTCTTTCAATATTTAATATTCACAATAACGATTCACTGCTAAGAGGTCTGTTAAAAAATATAATTTTGCTGATTGTTTTTATTACTTAAACTTACGAAGCAAATAAAAGTATAGTAATCGCGCGAAAATTTTTGAAATTTAAATATTTTGCGGAAATATCCGTTTTTAACTCCCCTTGTCCAGAAAAAATTGTTTTCAATATTGTGTCTATTTGTATGTCTATAAATTAATATAAATTTTGACAGTTTATATGCTATATGATGATTTTCGTGCATTTATTATTGTGTTGTTTTTTTTTTTTAGATGAAACTGCAATTAAATTTGCTTTTGTCTAATAGGTAATTTATTTTTAATCATTTTTCTAAAAATAAGTTCTGATTATTGGACATATCGGGGTTTCAGAATGATTCATAAATTAATCAGCGTAAAATGGGGGGATTAACCAAAAATACATTTAATCCCTATTCAAAGCAGGATTTAAGGGTATTAAACTTTTCTACACGAATCAACTCTTAAATGTGTATTTATATTTCTGAGATAAATATTTTAATTAGCGAAAAGTCGTACGGGAAAAGCCAACAAATAATATAATAATAATATGACATGTTATATGCGGTCCCCAATTATATTTATTTAAAAATATATATTATAAAATCTTCAATATGTCGTGCTCCTCGACCCCTTAATAATTTAGGATTTTTATTACTCTAGCTCTGGGCGCTAAAAAAAAGGTATAAAGTGGATATTTTAACAAATATTGTTTCGCTTCAAATTAAAACCGACTTATTTTTAATTTTTTTCTTAAATCTGTACAAAAACTAATATCTCGAGAAGGGGTATCAAGTTGCGATGTCTTCTATATTATCTTCTTCTTCTTCTTCTTCTCCTTCTTATATTTACACATAGTTGCCTGTTTTACTTCATAAGTAAATAAGACCATCTCTTTCTTGGCATACCCAGAGATCTGCGTCCTATTGGCGATTTATCGCGGGCTATCTTCACCACTCTGTTACCATCCATCAAGTTGCGATGTCTTCTATATTATCTTCTTCTTCTTCTTCTTCTCGTTCTTATATTTACGCATAGTTGCCTGTTTTACTTCATAAGTAAATGAGACCATCTCTTTCTTGGCATACCCAGAGATCTGCGTCCTATTGGCGATTTATCGCGGGCTATCTTCACCACTCTGTTACCATCCATCCTATTTATGTGTTGACTTCATTCTTCTCTTCGAAAGTCTATCCTGATGTCTTCGTTGCGGGCTCGATCCCGCAGTGTTTTACTTTATTAGTATATTTATCTCGGTGGATTCAAGCATCCTTTTTCTCATAGTGGTGTTGGGCCATGTTTCCGCGGTATGGTTAAGAACTTTTTTGAACTTTGTCGAGCAAAACCAATTCCACTTCAAGTTGTTTAAAATGTAAATCAAGAGATTCTTAGACTGAATTGGTGGAAATTATAGAAACTACAGTATTAAAGGAGGAAACAGTTCTGGAGCAATAACCATGCATTTGACATTTAAATTTTCATATTGTAGGTTTTGGCGACTTTATTTAACTCTTGTAGCAACTTTTGCACTTCGTTGTGGGATATAAGTGCTGCTTCGTCACCAAAACAGATGATGTTAAGTTTTTTTTTATTTATATTGTACTATCTCTTCGTCTTCGCTCGCTCAATTATTTCATCCATTACCATGTTGAATAATAAAGGGCTAAATTGTTTAATTCATATTACGACTTTCATTGGCTCAGGAGTTTTATTTTTTACTTTTGTTTCAAATGTATACGTACTATTGTTCCAATTATGACCATCAGTAGAGTTCTTTCCTGGAATACATACATAACGTCGTGCAGTCTTACCCTCTCAAAAGTTTTTTACGATCAACACAGCATATGAATGCTATGACATTCACGTCGGTATATAATCACGTAAAGCCCTGTTGTTTTTCCCCCTAGTATCGTTCTTTCCAAGATTTTATCCGCCATTATTCCTGTAATAAGTTTTCGACTTGTGCTCAATAAAGTTATACCTCTATAGTTGACATATTTTAAAGATAAAATGCAGAAAGAACTGTTTCCATTCATTTGGTGTTTAAGTATTCTGTTGCTTATCAATGTTCAACGTTGTTCTCTTTAAATGCAATAATTCGTTCCACACTTTCCCGCAGATTTTCGGTTGTGTAGTTACCGGAGCGGGACAATGACATCTTCGCGTTCTATATTGGTGGTTTACTTGTTTTTATTTGTGGTACGTTGTGCCCGGTTTTAGGTATTTCTGCATTATTACCTTCGTACAGTGATGTTCTAATCGCTTTCTAAAAAAGAGAATTAGTTTCTTTGGTTTATACAATTTGTTGCTATTTTAAGTTTCAAATTTCTCCTAATTTATAGACATTTTAATATATTACCAATCGCTATGTTATACCTAGAAGTATTTTTGTAATAAAGTTGCATGGTTCTTAATACATTTATCTAAAATTGTTTGATAGGCGGCCGCGGATGACAGGAAGAGAACAAGACACTTAAGACAGGCTAAGAAAATTGTTCCATGCTAAATAGTGCTGAAATTTTTGTTTGTGCCAACAGTTATGCGACGGAAAATTATAGTCATTACGAGTGTAGGCACAAACCCACATCCTAAACTCTATATTATTCTTCATTAAAATTCACGCTTTATTCGGATTTGACGGTTTAGGTTGAGGACTCTATTTAGTTACAGTATTTTTTTATTTTGGTGGAGGTTGTTTTGCACATTCCATTCCTCTGTTAACCTTTCTAGTCTGATCGCCCTTTTTGTCGATCTGTGATCCTAAATTATGATCGCTTTTTACTTTTTTGGTTATGGTGCAGTTCTTTATTATGACATGGCATGGGTGTTATTATTTTAAACAAAATTTTTTGCTTTGTAAATGAAAGTAAAAGGGATTAATATAGACGTCAAACACCTTAGTCATTTTCGCTTTTTCTACGACGACATCGTCATAATATCTAGCGATCTAAAAGAAGCTAACCAAATGCTAGAAGAACTAAAGCATGCATCAGAGGAAATCACTTTAAAAATTAACTAGAATAAGACCAAAGTAATGAAGGCACAGTGATAGAACTTGTTCATAAATACGTGTAACTTGGTCATGAAATAAAAATCGAAAGAGACAATCAAACTTATGAACTTCGCCGGAGATCAACTTTGGGATTGGCAACATTCGGAAAACTTAAAAATATATTTAAGTCCAAAACTCCAATCCATTCTAAAAGGATAGCCTTTAACCAATGCGTTATGCCGGTAATGTTTGGCACAGAAACACTGACCCTTGCCAAACAAAGTAAGAGGAAATTACAAATAACTCAGCGGCGAATGGAACAGTCCATGCTCAGACTATCATTAAAGGACAAAGTACGAAACAAGACCTACGCAGAAGAAGCGGATTTTAAGAAATTGTAATACGCATTGCAAAACTTAAATAAAACTGGCGGATCACATTGCAAGGTTAAAAGACGACAGGTGGAGAGAACTATTAATAGAACGGAGAACCAAAATTGACAAGAGAAGCAGAGGAAGACTCGCTGGTCGGATGATCTCCACAAACTGGATGGCAACTGCTCAGTGAGACATTAAGGGCTGAATAGATAGAAAAATATTTTGCTTTATTCGCTGAAATTTCCTAACCTAATTTTATTTTAATATTAAACACACTATTTTACATTATCACGCCAATATATAGGTAATATAAATTTAATTTTTAATTTTAATTAATTAACAACTTGAATTAAAAGATTAATATACTATAGAAATATATATTTACCCAATTAGTTTCTATAATGTTAAATTAACAGTGTCAGAGTCACTTAAACTTAAATGTGTTTAGCTAATTACGTCCATTAATAATTTAAACCACTAGAGTCACCTTTGTTCTCGACCTCATATATGTATTAGATTACATTATCGATCATTTTCAACTACAAAATATTCAGTGAGAAATTATAAAATTACAAGCAATTAATCACCTTTATATTTATATTTAGAAGGATAATATTTGATTTGTATCAAGAGGCAACAGTGTTTACCAACGGATTAATGCATGGCTGACACTGTTTATTAATTATAATTCTGGGAATTACCTAAAAATATAGCGTTGTAGTTTTGGGAATTACATGATGTAGGTAATGTGTATATTAGATATTATAGTCAAGATTATTATAGGGAAATTTCTAAATTACATATTTTGTACAAACTGTATACATGGTATGCACAATCCCATATCTGTATATAATCCCAAATTTTTTATTTAATACGCTAATAATATTTTATTATTTTGCAGTATTTTTAATACTAAATTTATAATTTTTATTTTGATACGAATAATTATATCTAACTTTCAACAATTATTAGAAGCGCCAAGTCCCAGTCATTAGTTGTTGGTTTTAATACGGCGTTCACGTTGCGCTTTAAGTTCGAATCCTGCATTGGCTACATATTTCCTGAAAATAAGAGAAATATTGCAAAGTTTGCAATATTTCCTATATCAATTTTGGAATATCATGACACATCCAATGCGTGATGGTTGGCGGAAAATATTAAGTGAAGTAGAGTTGAGAAAGAGTGGAGACATGTCGGCCTAAAAATGATGTAAATGTTTGTAATATATTCGTCTTTATTGCATATAAATTTGTAGAAACATGAATTGGTGTTGTGAAAAAAAAATGGTGTCTTTTATTTTTTAATCTACAGAAAAAACAGAAAAGGAGTGAAATGGTTGATGGGTCTACATGGGATACCGATACTTATATAACAACAAATCCTGGAAAAACTGCCACATACTTTGACGAATTTAACCGTAAAATCCTAGTCTTACGTCCTAGAAGAAATAAAGTGTCGCGTAGCCCCTAGGGCTGGAAAGGCGTACAATAGATGTACGTCATGCAACAAACGAGGAAGGGTGGAGTGCAAGATTCCCGCGCACTTATATAAACAGAGGAAACTCGGCTAAGAAAAGAATTCCTCTAACAGAAAAAACCTACTGAAGAAAGATTAACATCCTACTACAATTATACAAATTAACTGCTTACAGAACCTGTATCAATGCTTCGGAAATTGAATTGAAAACGACGACGACCAATGCCTGAAGAAGGACACAATCATGGAAATAAAAAAATATTCTGCGTTTGGCTTCCTGGAACAAACGTGACCAAGAACTCATAATTGAGTTAAACTATCACAAGATTAACCCATATGAGCCCTGTTGCAGACGAAACGGAAAGGAAAGGGTACGGCAAAGTATAAAAACTTTATCCTAGTTTTTAGAGGCATAAATAAAAGCGACAGAGCTTATTTAGAAGTGGACATCTTAATAGATGAAAAATTTGAACTGTAAATAAATACAATCAACTGCAATAATGACTGAATCCTCAGACTTACAATAAATATGGCTAACTAACAGGTATAAACCATTCCAAGAAAGTAGCTATAAACTTTTACGACGGATTCCAAAGAACTGAACTGGACCAAAGTGCGAAAAAGTGTTTATAATGGAACATCTAAACGCGAGAATAGGACGTCATGGAGTAGAAGGTATTAAGCTGAAATTTAATGAAAAAGTTAGCAACGAATAAACAATGCCTACCTGCAACAAAAAATTGCAACACCAATTTACGTAATAAAACAAATATCAAAAGTCTACAGTAGACCGTATTATAACAAATGGCATAACTAACTCAAACTTCATTCTTGATATTCTCTGTGTTACCTCAGCCAACATAGATTTAGACCACACACTGGTACTAATATAAATACGAATACAAACCCTACCTGCTGAGGAACAATCTTTACAACTTACATACATACAACAAGAAGTTTATTGTCCAATCACTTATCAATGACAATATATAGGTTAACAAGCGAAGAGCCTTTTAGCAAATCACAGTGTTAGAAAATCAGTATACACAAATAGAAAAAACCAGCAGATGAAGCATTAGAGACACGAAAGGTAAATACAAACGCCACCAATATCAATAAACCATGGTTTAAAGACAAATAATTTGCCAAAAGAAAGGAGAGGCTTACCTAACATATCGAAGCATCAAGGCGGCGGAAAACACCTACTACTAGAGTACTAGAAAAAAAAAAGTGTAGGCAAGAATAAGATAAATAAAAGAGGGATACAAGAAAATATTTACTTAATACATCTACGGAGCATAACAGAAAATATGGAAGTTACTTAAAGCAAAAAAAAACAATAAATAAGTACACCTAAGTGAACACATGCATACTTTAAGGAGATTTACAAAGATGGAGAAACATAAATAATTCTTACCCAAAGAGTTGAGCAGACTGGCAAATCACAGAATAAGAGGTAGAAGAAGCCAAGAAAAAACTAAAGAATCGCAAAGCCTCGATGCAAGATAAAATTCCCAATAACCTAATAAAACATGGAGGCAGACCACTTCTTTTTCTTTGAGTGAGTCTCCTATCAGAGATTCTCTGTCATCAACTTCTGGTATCATCAAAGCTATTTGGACCTTGTTAACTGCAGCTAGAAGTAGCTAGATATTACTGCAACAAAATCAGTCTCTAAAGTTTTTAAGCCAGGATACCCGGCGTCTGCCTACGCTCCTATTTTATCTGATCCTCCCATGTGCTATTATTTGCAGGAATCTATCCATATGGTTCTTTTTTGCCCAAGCTTTATCCTTATACAAAAGCGTAGACAATACATAGCAGCGCAACATTCTCATTCTGAGTTTATATTGATGTCACGAATTTTTTTTATTTTTATAAATATGGATCTGGCCATCCATTCACGTTCCTAGGTATCTATAAGCCTGCACATTTTTTACGACGGTATTTGCTATTGTGAGATTGATGTTGTTTTGGTTCTGTGGTGACTTTGTAATTACCATTAGCTTGGTTTTGTTAATATTTATTTTTAGGCAATTTTAATGTGAGTCTCATGAGAGCAATGGTGGGATAATCCGAGCATTATTTTGGGTTTGCTTTTTTTGGAAGAAGCACGAAGGTAGATAATAACCACTGCTCAGGGATTTCTTTCGCGTAGATGTTATTGAAAACTTCGAGCGGGATATCTATTACGTCATCATCAAACATTTTGATAATTTAAATAGGTATTTGGTCAAACCAACGGCTTTGTTTCCAGAACATATTTTATTTCTGTTCTCAGTATTTTTAGTTGACCTTTGCTTGCTTCTTTGACTGCGGAGCTCTTTCAGCATCAAACAGTTTGGAGAGATACTCTTTCCATCTCTTTAGCTTGTCCTTCACGTCAATTATTATTTACCGTTTACATCCTTGATTATATTCCCAGCTACTTTGTTCTTATGCAGCCAGACATCTCTTTTATCTTCTTATGCATATAGAAGCAACCATACTTTTTTTTGAGTACTTCTACCTCTTTACACTAAGAAGTTATATAGGCTTCTTTGGCCTTTTTAACATGTTTTTGTATTGTTTTGTGTAGCTCCTTGTACTCGCCCACAGAGCCTTTGCTTCCCCTCTTTTTTATAAGTTCTAAAATGTCTACTATTATTCAGGGCTTTTTCTTGGTTCCAAGGTGTTCTTGAACTATTGCTTCTAATCTTGTATGAATCTAGCTCCACAATCACTATACTATTTTAAAGGTTACCGAAATATGAATATATCCCAGAACATGCACGATAAGCACAACAATACAAATTTTCAAGAAAGAAAATAAGAAGAAACCCCTTAAACTATCAAGATATCACACTACTCAACACAATAATAACAAACACCCTAAATCAGGCAGCTCCCAAGTGTAACGACAAAAGTTCCGACGCAACTACGCGCTGTCTATACCATACGAAAGATCAATAAAAAAGCTTATAAGAAGAAGCTAAATTATAAAAGAAAAAATAGTAGAAAAGAAGTTTTCACATTGTTACCCATTCCTTGACATAACAAAAAATGGATTCGCTGGGATGATTAAAAAGTGCTTGTTTTAAATTAACCAAACCATAATAAACAGTAAGAGCTTTTTCAAAAAAACCTGCCGTCCTTTTCCATCACACCTTATAAAGTAGCAGAGCACATTGACAGTAACATTAAAAAAGGCTCTAGGAAACGACCAAACTAGGAATCCTGAAAAAATAATTTACGCTGTGACGTGGTAGTCGTGCGCAAAATCGTCAGGTGTCTCTTCTTCTCTATCTCTCTTTTTCCCACTTCATACCCTTTCCTTAATACCACAACTCCAACTCTCACCGCTATGATTACGCACTACACTTTCTCCTGCTGCAGTACACGGCCTATAACCTAGGGCCAGCTAGCAAAGTTTCTCCGAGCTTTCCTTCGAAACTAGTTTGATGGCACTGCGTTTATCCTGGCTTGCCAGCCTACCTAATTATTCCGACCTCCCAGTTAGTGGTCACAATGTGCTTATCACTGGATCACCAGTTAACACAATGTCGCTCCGAACGATCTACCGACCCCATAATTACATTTATTTTATATTATTTATTGCAAGAAGAATTTATTTTGAATACTCGTTTATTTTTATTATTATAAGTAAAGTTTATTTTGTTACGTTTTACGATTTGAGCTAACGCCCACATCACAACGCGAAAAATCATGTTCCTGACAGTGTTTACGACCACAACTTGTTCAATACAGAACTAATTGCGTATTTTTTTATTTTTAAATAAAAACAATATTTAATGCTAGCTATAACTAGGTATATTTATATATTAAACAAACAAAAGAAAAAACGTTTCACCTATTCTTGTTGAGGTAATAAAGTATTTCTTTTACCTTTCAGTGAAGTTGTTACTTTGTTTCTGAACTTTCCAACGTAAATTGTATTTTAGCAAATCACAAGAGCTTTAAATTGTTCACAGTAATGGAAACGTTCTTACAATTACCAGGACATACATTTAACAAGCATTACCTTACATGGTAAATGTAGAATGAATTTCATATGTATTCTAGTAAAACACAATTGTAAATTTATTTAACTTTCTACATTAGTTATTTAAAACTATTTATTACATGCATTGTAATTACAAACATGAAGATGATAACCCTTGATTTTTACCAAGTTTAACAAAAAATATTTTAATGTTTATGTTTCTTAAATAACTTGTTTTCTTACAAATTATTATAGTTATTGAAATCATCTACTACTTAACAAGTCTACAAATCCTCGTTTGAAAAAATAAAATTTTCACACACAATCAATAACACAAACCATAAAGTTAATTTATTGTGTTGATCATCTACAAATTTATTTTCTTTGATTACTAGCAACACGGTTAAATTATTAATAATTTTGGGACCATTGGATGTTCTGCCCTAGCTAAAAATATTAGTGATGTTAAAAGCTTATGCTTTTGAATAAATTTTGTGATAAAGGTTGAGATTATGTCATTTTAGCAGTTTATTATAATAAATAAATAATCAAACGCGAGCGAGTTTAGTATACTTCAGGCAAAATGAAGAATTGCCAATCATGAGCACCATATTGGAAGACTATACGCTTGGCAATTGCCCATGCACAATGAACAGAGAACAGTCAGAAACCAAATAGACTACGTAACAATTAGAAGTCGTATAAACATCAATAAAAACGTATCCGGAAGACATCGACTCAAACCGCGTATCAGTGGTAAATATCAGACACAAAAACTCAAGAAAAATGCGAGTCGGTAACAAATAATGAATGTAATAAAACTGAAACATGAGAACAAAATGCACATGACCAAAGAAAAAAATCAACACAAGCCTAAAGAACTTAGCTGAATCAAACAGAAGAGGGGAAGGTGCTGAGAAGAAATGTGATAGCATAGAAAAGTACCTAATAAAAGCAAGAAAAGATACCTTACAACCAGCAAAGATAAGATGGATGACTGACGAAATTCTCAATAAAGTTGAAAAAAGAAGACTAAACTTAGTAAAAAATAAAACTAAAAACAAAAAAATTAACCGAGAAATAAAAAGAATGACAAAGAAAACAAAAGAGATGTGGCTGATAAAAACTATAAGGAGTTTAAAGATTAGATACCATAGCTTTAACGCGCATTAAAAAATCAAAGAACTTGTAGGTATGAATAAAACGATGTAGCTAAGTATGATTAAAGATAAATTTGGAAAAATAATTACAGACATTTGTGATAAGCTAAACAGATAAAAGAATATACCAAGAAACTGTTTTAAGATGACTGATCAGAAGTCGTAGTAGAAAACACTAAAGAAACGGGACCAGATATCTTAAAAAGTGATGTAAAACATGCCATCAAAAATTCTAAAAAAGGAAGAACATTTCGCCCGGTAAAATTCTATGCCAAGAAAAACAAAATTACAATAATTATGGGAGATTTTAATGCAAAATTTGGTAACGGAAGAGTTGGGAATACTGTGTTAAGTTATGAACTCGCTGATCGAAACGAGTGAGGGGATCCAATGATACATTTCCAAGAAATGAACCTTATGATCTGTAATACAAGGTTCTAACTACTTTCAAGACGCCTCTATATCTTGCTACAATACCAGCCCCATAACATAGTGCGTAACCAAATAGACTTTATACTGGTAGATAAGATATATCGAAATGGTCTACATGGAGTGAGAACCTACCCAGGTACGGATATAGGATCAGACATAATCCCGACGGAAATAAGAAAAAGTCAGAAGTACTAAAAGGAACTACGCTGGCAAACAAAACATATTTTTTAATCGTACTGGCAATAAAACCAAGAAACGTGCATGAAAAAACTAAACTAACAATCTACCAGACTCTACTACACCATCTCCTGTGTTAGGGTAGTGACGAAGAAAACAGCTAAACGGCTTAAGGCAATTAAAGGAAAAATACCTAAAAGAATCCTGCGAATAAATAACATGAATGTTACGGTACAACAACGAGTTGTGTCACACATTCAAGAAGACCAATATGACATCTTTCATAAGACTGAACATGCTTTTTTGGGCGGGACATATGCAACGAATTCCATTGGAACTATTCTAAAAATCTACAAAAATTCTCGATTAATAAGGAAAGTGGCCCATTGGTACTCCGAGAAATAGATTGGTTGATGAAGTAGGAAGGACAATGACAATGACTAGGCCTTGAAAGCCGCAGAGGACCGGAAATGTTAGGGATGGACACGGCGGTTGGATGTATTTCATTATGCCTAACAAATATTTCCAGTTCTTGGCTTCTTTGCTTTAACCGTGTAATTATACATAACAAGTTACTTAATTCGTTTGTTTTCTTTTTCTTGTTTCCGGGTGTAGTAATTCAAAATTGCGAGGTTTTTAACTTCGTTGTTTCGTCATCAATTTTACTCAAGAACTTCATAATGTCGTTTATTGTAGTTTTCTTCTCTTGTGCTAAGTTTTTATCACTGCAGTTGATACAAACTGTCTCGGTTATTTTTTAAGAGTCTTTTTTAAGATGGTTTTATGGATC
>JARJDX010083675.1:0-11129 GCA_030264735.1 Gymnusa sp. GC000175
AAGCGAAAACAAAACATAGGAAATAACAAAAATTTACTTTGCTTTTCGTGACATTATGCCGTTTAATCGGGACATATGTATTTTAACTTTATTTATATTCTTTTTCATTACGTAGTATATTTATAATTCTATATAATGTATACGTATAATTTTGGGATTTGTTTTATTTTTGTGCAATTTATAACACAAAATAATAAAAAACAAAAATCCTGTACTTTGAATAATTGGTTCTGCCGCTTAATTGGTACAAAATGTACTAGTGTCGATGTGTCCCGACGAAGCTTTGCCTTTACCACAGTGTGTAATATGCTCTTACTTATTTCACGCGCAGGAAAAACTGTGGAAAACTAGATAGTAAAAAAAATATATTCTTTTTGTTTTGATTCATTATTGAATTTAGAAATTATACTAATATTCTTTTGTTTTCTTATAATAATAATTTTTTTTACGAACTTACTAGTAAACTGTTGGTTATTTTTTTGCACCTTCAAATAAAATTATACATAAAATTTTTAGAAAAAAATTACTACTAATCTATCGGTGATGTTTTTGCCTAAAATATTTACCGTTTACTACTAAGTATTGATAATATGTATTGATTTGGACGCTTACAAGCCTTCATACACAACCATGGACCAACAGCATTCCAATTATTTACATGAAAAAGTTGCCGATGATGAGATTTAAACACACTGGAGAATTCATATCATTGCGAGAAAATTATAGAATTATACAAATTGTATAAAATATATTTTGAATTTTATTAAACTTTTAAAAGCGTAAAGTTTGAGTTAGATAGCCATCACGTTAAATTATAACTGAATTATTTTATACTTTGTTTTCAACCTTCAAAAAAGTTTCAACGCAAATCGATAAAATTTAATTAAAGAACTTAATGATTGGATTTAAAGCGGATTAAGATCCCTTAATTCAAACTTTCCAACGTTTCTCATTTTCCTTTAGCATCAATTCGAATTATGAAACAGCACGAAAATATTTATAAAGTAATATTTTAAAACGACAAGATTTAATATTATTTGGTTAGTAGCTGTAAGTAAATAAGAACAAGAATTAAGCTGACCATTTATGACGTAGATATATACTGAATATACTAGAGATAGTTCCACCTAATTAGGTGCGATGACGTTGTAACTGTGCTCCTGTGCCTCTTTTTTCTTTAGGCTTCCGGAAGCACCTAACCTAACCCAAACTTCAGCCTCACATCGTAATTAGACACCACAAAGTGCTTCTCTTTTAAGCACGTTTTTGTTGTTAATTAATTTAGCATCAAAACTAGATTTTGCATCTTACAGTCAGCGCCGTCTTAAGATATTTGGCGCCTGTGTGCTACTAACAATAGCGGAAGGGGTAGCGCCTGCGGGGTAACCAGTGAAGTTTTACAAACGTTTCAAAACAGAAAAAGTCAATAAAAAATCAAATTGGTACAACGGGACAATAATATCCAAAATCAAATACAATTGTAGGACAATTTCAAAAAAGTGGACAAATCTAGGACTTGCTACCTTAAGATGATATTTTCTTTAGTAAAATTTTAAATCACCGTTAAATAAGCATTTCCTCTTTGGTATCTTTGCTTCGCGGTTATTACAAGTAAAAATTCCCATGGGGACATGAGAAGATTGCAAGGGCGCGCCTAGCTTTTACCAAAATAACATTTTTTAATAATACATAATAATTATGTAAACTTTTGGGAAATGTTGGTTAAAAGTAAAACAATTTTTATCGATTTAGAGTAAAATAACGGTGACTAAAATCTTTGTAATTTTAATTAAAATTATTTAAACTTTAATAAAAAATTTCATTAAAATTTATTAATATGATTAAAACAACGATAATATAGGTAAAATTTTGATATGTTTCGTCAAAATTTAAATGATTTTGGTTCAATTTGTAATCATTTTGGTACTATTTAGTAAATTTTTATTCTAATTTAAATTATTTTGTTCAAATTAGTTGGATTTTGGTTAATAATGGTTAACTTTAAGCAATTCTGGTGAACATTTAGATTATTTTAAATTAAATTATAATGATTTTGTTAAAAATTTAGGCAATTTTCTTTAAAATATAAATTATATTACTAAAATTATAACATTTTACGTTAAAATTAATACAAATTTTATCAAATTTGGACAAATTTTGAGAAAACTTTTGGTTTAAATTGTTTTTTTTTGTATTCCAATTCATGCCATTTACTTTAAAATTTTAATGATCTTGGTGAAATTTGAGCAATTTTCTTATAAATTTAAATTGCTTTGTTCAAACTAGATTAGCTCGATTTACTTTAAAATTAATATCAATATATTGGTTTAAATTGCGATTTTCTTCAATATATAATATTTTGTGTTTCAAATTTTTAATATTTCCAACAAAACTGCTGCCCCTAAATGCTGGCGCCCAGGGGTTTAGCTCTATTAGCCTTGTGGTTAAGGTGGCCCTGCCTACAGTAGAAATATTTTTTTCTTTTATATTTTGAAGAACCAAAACATAATCGGGGACAAATCCGGAAACAAATTAAAGCCAGGACCCAAGTTTTCACTCGAGGTCTGTTTCCGGATATCGGAGTCACCTTAACCTATGGAAAGACGAGAGAGAGAGAGAGATAATTAGAGAGTTAAAATTTAATTTTAAAATTTAAAAACGAAAAAAAAAATGCTAAATTTAAAATCGAACGTGTCGAACATCAAATATCTATCAGTATAAATTTTGGTTAAATTTTATTTGCCAAATACTCTTCTTATTTTTGTTTTAAATTATAAAATAATAAAAAAAATGTTGGGGGGAGAGAAAAAGGAAAAATGGTTCACCTAAAAAAAAACAAGAAAGAAATACTTCTGCAGATGTGAGATGGATCCATGACGATACCTAAGGCAAAGAGATGAGGAAGTAGAACAACAAGAGAGAAGCAGAGAAAACTCAAAAAGTACAAAAAATATAAAAAGATCAGCGTGATAGGAATAGCAAACTGGTTGACAGGGTAAAGACTAAAGAGAAAGAACAAGAGGAAGAGTCAGAAGAACAGCAAGGTTAGGATGCGGAAAAGAAGAGAGGGGAAACAGATATTAAGAAGAAACAGAAAAAAGAATATATAGACTCTAAAAAAGGAAAAAGGAAACAAATACCAAAAAAATGTAAAAAGATGCAAGTGTGGGAAGGCGAAATAGAAAAAATATTGAAGGATGTTCAAAAAGGAGAGAAATGGAGTAATGGAGAAAGGTGGTTCAGTTAGGAAGAAAACAAAACCAATGTTAGAGATGAATATTATAATAATTAAAATTAAAAAATGATTATTTTATTATAAAAAACAAAAACAAAATACAATTTAGAAACATAAAAATAAAAATGCATTATAAATAAAATAAAATTTAAACAGAAATTAACCATTAATAAAATTACGTTCCGGTTTTGGTTTTTAAATTGAGCAATTTTACGTTCCGGTTCCGATTCTGTTAAAAATACCGATTTATTTCGCGACTATAAACGAAAAGTTCCAAAATAACAGATATTTCTAACGTGTAATGCTTGTGTTCGTTATAAATAAAGTTTTAACAAAATTTACATTTAAAAAAAATATTCAATTGTAAAAAAGTAATTGTTACTTGCGAATTAGAAGAGCTTCAGTAGAATTACATTTCGTAAAGCGTTTATATATCAGTTATCTATACAAGAATGCTTAGATATATAGAAACACTAACCCTTGTAAATTGAGTTTTAAATACAAAATAACATTCATTTTGTATTACATTGTTTTTTATGGTATTAATTTAAATAAGATAAGAGGATTAAAAATTTAAAATAAAAAATTAACGTACCGTAACGATTTCTAGCATTTCTTGTCTAGATATGTAGCCATTTCCATCTAAATCATACATTGAAAAAGCCCATTTGAGTTTCTGTTCTAATTTTCCCCTCGATGTTACAGAAAGCGCACATAGGAATTCCCGGAAATCAATGGTGCCATCACCATTAGCATCGAACGTGCGGAACACGTGCTCAGCAAATTTACTAGCATCCCCGTAAGGGAAGAAATTACCGTATATCTTTTTAAACTCATCCACTGATAGATGACCACTGGGACAGTCTTTAAGGAAACCTTTGTACCATTCTTGTATTTCAGCATCTGAAATTTATTACATACACTTTATATTTATGGAACACTACATTCATATATTTCAACAAACGTGTCAAAAAGTGTAAAAGCGAAATAAAAATCTAGATTTTTATAACAACAATGTAAGCTTTGAAGGGTTTTTAAAAATATAAATATTTGAAGATAAATCGGTAGAAATTTGCATTAAGCATTTTTAAATGTTTTAACTAATTTAAAAATTTACAATATTCTAAAAATAAATAAAAAATAAATAAATAATTTAAAAAATGTAATAAGTATTTATTGATAAATTTTTAAATCAATAAAAAAAAACAAGATAATATATTATGTAACAAGTTTTATAAACGCCACTTTAGTCACGACTGTTTAATAAACGAGTGTCCAGAGTAGTTTATAAAACACGTTACATACTATACTTTTTCGACGACCAAATAACCAACAAAACAAGGAACATCTTTTATTAAACGTCAATTTAAATATAATACCCAAACTTAATGCGAAACTGACAAATGTAAAGCCACCAACTTGATTTAGGGCTAGATATGTAAAAAAAATCAGGCCGTGTTTAATAAAACTTCGAGCGTTTTTAAAGTGTCCAAAACACCTGAATTGGTACAAGTCATATCTAATGAGTCGTGCATTTAAAATGACGCTTCACACACCAGATATCAGTGCAAAATGTGACATTTTAAAGGCGTGAGTAGAAAAAAATATATTTAGAACATGTTATTAAAAAGTGGTTCGGCAAGAGCACGAGATCCCACTTCGGGGCGGCCATCTTTAAAATACATATCGCCAATCTTCGGTATATAAAAAAAGAAGAATTAAAAAACATTAAAAATATGTTTAAATTATTAAATAGTATATAAAAATGTATGAATATTAAAAGAATTTTATATTCAGTACAAAATGTATATATCATCATTTGTAAAACATGAAAAACGAAAACTAAAATAATGGCTGTTTAAGAGGTGTTTCGGTAATATGTGAAACCAGCATGGTAACACAAAAAATTGGAAAACGAAAATAAATCCATAAGAGTCATCTTTAGAAATGAAAATAATTTGGGTAAAAATTATTGAAAAGAAGCACTTTTTTTCGGACAAACAGAAATCCTTGTGTAAAATGTTATGTGTTATTATTATTAAATACACAGTATCCAGTCAGTACATAATTTATGAAAAGCTTTTTTGATATGTATTTCTCAAAAAAATTATTCTTTATAAAAATTGGTGCATCATCTAATGCCTGCAGTACACACTCGCCGAGCTATGGTGAGTCCGAGTACAGGGGCTGCTCGCCCTACCTTGGCTTGTGAGCGCTCCAAATATAGTCGGTTTTTTGAACACGAGTCAAAGGACGCTGAACGGGAGCGCGAGAGCCTTCAGTACACACTCGTCCTAGGTTTAGAACCAAGTGTAATTTGTTTATTAATTTATGTTTAAATTATTACTTTTAATAAATTATGGCGGATTGAAACGTCAGGGGTCATCGAGTTCTTGAAACTTTACCAAAATGAACCTCCAACACATGTGATTGATTAGTGTAAATGATCGTTTTTAAGCAACCAAAAGCGAGTCCCAGCGATGGTGTACATGTACACTGTACAAGCTTACTCGGGCAGTCTCTCGCTATACCTCTCTTTGCGAAATCTGATGCGGGCGAGCTCGGCGAATGAGTACTGCAGGCATAAAACTAATAAAAATACAAAACAAATGACATACGACTTTATATTAAAAAGATGTAAACAGTCTCTTATAACTGTTGCGCTTTTTAGGCGAATTAGACAACGTAATCTCCGACTACGATTTGAAGGATGTTGGAATTATTATTGAAATATCTTATACCGTTTCTAAATTCTCTAAAGTTACAAAAAGCTTCTCAGAGTAAACTTTTTTTAACCAACCCCATAAAAAGTAATCGTGTGAGTTTAGATCAGGTGATAGAGCAGGCCACGGAAATGAAGAATATCTTCTAATCCATTTTTCATTAAATTGTTTATGTAAATAGTCCGCCACTACAAGAGCACTATGTGCAGGTGCTCCATCCAAAGAGAACTGTGCCTACAGGTATATCACGTCAATTTCGTTTTGCAATGCAATAGTTAAAAGTTCTGAATATCTTTCTGAATTTAAGCTCTGCCTATAATTTTTCAGTACAAAATTCCACACGAAACAATTATTTTTTGAAAATATTAGTTTTTGCAATGAATTCGGTAATTTGGATTTTCTGTTGAACGACAGTTTTGTGGTAAAAGTAACTTCAACTGTAAACAGTTTCTTTTTAGGAAATGTTCTATCAATTTCTATTTCACCTAATTCAGAACGATTGCCGTAATCCCGTTCTTGCAAAGTTTGAACGGGTTAATATGTGTTACACTTATTCGTCGATAATATCCTTAGCACCGTTGACTTTCCGAATCCTAAATTTTTTCGCAATTTTTTACTGATATTTCGACCATGGTTTAATTCGTTTTTTTTTATTTTAACTCCAACCCATACAATTGTGTGTAAAGTGTAACTAACTCTCTTTTCAGGGTGTCTGCCATTTAAAATTTAAGACGCACCTATGCAAGTTTTATAATTATCTCCGCACAAGAGCACCAACTTTGCTCTGTCCTTAAAAGGTACTCGCCATGCCTTTATTAGTTAATAACTAAGCATAAGTTAGTAATGAAAAACATGTCAAAACAAAAAATAATTAATATAATTCGCTCAAAAAGGTGCAAAAATGAGTAAGGTAAGAAGAAATTGTTTGAATCTTTCTAATATAAATTTGTTTTGTGATTTTTTATTAATTTTAGAAGCAACTATTTTAAAAAATTAAATTTTCTGAGTAATTCACATATAAAAAGTTTACCATATGTTGCATACTTACGGCGACACGTTGTATATTCAAAAGAAATGCACAATTCATAAAAAAAAGACGTTAAGGAAAAAAAAAATTCGCATAAAATTATTGATTGTTAATTTTAACGACTCTTTTTTATTAACAAAACAAAATTAATTAATTATGTATTATTTTACCTGAAAATTCTGTATTTTGTTTGAGATCCTCAAGCACCTCGGGTTTAAGTTTACTATTTTGTTTTCCCATGACTAGAGTTGAGTTCCGTTATTTCTACTGCGCGTCGGTTCTATTAATCGGGTCCCTATAATAACATCATAAAAAAACACAGGGGTTAAATATATAAGAAACAAAAAATCGGCAAATATGTATTTTAATTAATTATAATATTAAGTGATAAAAATCCAAATAACTTAATATCTGCCATCAATATGTGTTAAATAACCTACGATAGCTGCGACTGGCCTCATTTTTTCAGCTACATGAACAGATTGGCGTCTCGAGATTTCCCATTTTCTTTGGTCAGGTTTTAATTGACGTTTACAACATCACATTTTTTTACTTTTCGAAGAGATCTCGACACGCCATCACAATCGTTATGTATATTTATGTAAACACTTATATAGAACATATTTAATTATTTACTTATCTTACAGTATGTGCAAGTAGAAAAATATGAATCATAGACAAGTTGACTAAAAACATATTGTTACCAAGAAATATCAATTGGACCATCTTTTTTTATCTACAACATATTCATCAATCAAAATTTGTATTAAATACAAAGAATTTAATAAAAAAAATTGGTTTGTCACCAAAAAACACAAAATAACGCTTTAATGCCAGATTTCATTCTCTTAAATATTTAAGACAACTTATATTTTAAGATACACTTCTATAAATGTGCTAATGCCGAAATTAGCCTTTTCGCATGTTTATATGACTTTATAGGCCAGTCTTAAAATACAAGGCATCTTAAAAATTAAGATTCTTTTGTGAAATAGAACATAAGAGCATTTTAGATTCATTTAATTAAAATATCATGCGATTTGAATTAAAATTTTATCAACCGTTTTCTTTTTCTTTGAACAAATATCTATATACCCTATCTATATCACTGATTAAAACTTTCTAATGTTCTTTCTAATATATTTAGAGTTTATTTACCCTTATCTGGATATTAAGTAAAGGTGTGTTTCTTCTAATAAAACAGTTGAAGTTATTCTCTAAGGATTTTTTTGATATTTGAACAAAAAATAATAAAAATGGTAAAACAAGTTAATTAATTTTAATTAACATTGTATATTTATTATTTACTTTGAATAAGGTATAAAAAAACTATTTTTTTTTTAATTTTAATGATTCGATACTATTTACCGAATTATAATCAATTTATATGTAAATATCTTTCAAATAGCAAAATAATACCTGATGATTAATTGTTGAATATATTGTAGATAAATTTTCCGAGTTACAAAAAGAAAAACAAAAATTTCTTCGTAACACTATGCTTGCTAAATAGACATACCTCTTATAATCGGGAAAATCCCGCAAGAACTATATTCTCTGGTCAATTTGATAAAAGTAAAATGCAACAATAAAACCCCACAGTCGGCCATTAAGCACACATAAAATGTCGTGCAAATGAGTGGCGTGACTGGGGACAAATGCAAGTAAAATTGGTACTTAAAACGAAAAAAAAAACGACAGGTGTCCGTAAATATAATTGTGCACTATATTATTAGATATAGATATGTATAAGAGGAGGAGGAGGAGGAGGAGGAGGAGAAGGAGAGGTTGCTTACTGATGGCGATAACACAAGGTATGCGTGTTTTCTCCATTTGCAAGACAGAAATTGTCAAACGCATTCAATTCGGAAAGGTGAGCTATACAAGTTAGACACATCCATGATATGCTTAAAATATGTTTTAATACATTCAAATGTGAACATCTATTTGAAACGCGCATATCGAGAAGTGACAGGTTGGCGTTCAAGCCAGGTTCCGGTCAGATAACGCCGAATTCTGTACTGTCTCGACTGCCTATAACGTTAAATCCTATTAAGATTAATAAATGCGCCTATTCAGCAACGTATACTTTGAGTATTAGACAATATGTTGCGTTTAATCTGAAATTAAAGAATTTAAAGCGCGGACGCAAAAAAATTCAGGCTTATAAATCTGCGAAATAAAATGATTAAAAATGAGAAATGAGGTCGATGTTCTTCACTCTTACAAATATGATAAATGCCGGATGGTTTCGATTGGTTATATGATTAAGTTCGAATCAGTTTTCTCCTTTAATTTCCGCGCGCGCGTTTTTTAAACAGAGCCCGTTCAGATTAAAGATAGCAAACTGAGCACTGAACTCGTTTTGTACCCGTGAACTAATAATTAAGTTGGTCATAGTCTTTATCCTTCTTCATTTTACACGCGATTATACTAAAAAGTGGTTGTTTGCACATGCGCTCACACACATTAAGGTGCCAACATTTTTGACAATTCTTCGTCTTGTAAGCAACCCTTCAAAAATTCATCTTGCGTCAATTGACCGTCGTTGTTTTCGTCCATCTTTGCGAATATATTCTTTGCTCTTTCTTCGGCCGAATCCGCAGGTCTGTTGGATGAACATGCACCTAACATGTCGTATATCGCCTGAAACATAAACACAAAACAGAAGTATACAATATATTCTAAGCGCGCAACGCTTGTTTACTTCTAACTAAGTATATAAGCACAGCACACACAGATTATACGAAACATGACGCAAATAACGGAATTTATTATTTTATCACAAATGAAAAAAAAACGTACTAAAATAAATCTTTAAAATAAAAAACGTATGACCTCGTGCTTGATAACTAGTTTGTTAAAAAAACTTAAGAGAACTTTGGTAATAATTATTTATGCAACAAGATAGTAAAAATATTTTTTAATGAGATCGAAAAAGTATGCGAAAAGGAAACACTAAGATGTAGCTTACGTAATAACCAAATCAGAACTTAAACCCCAATTTAAAAAAAAATTCACAATTTAATATTTCCAAAGAACTAGTAGAAAACATTATATGTACAGTACCTAGGAATATGTACATGATGTTTTATATTAGTATGATTTAAAAGTTTCTATTTGGCATTTATAAATTAGATACGAAATTTAATTCCAATTTGGTTATTAGCTAAACAGTTGTGCAACGTACGTAATACATTTTCGCACGAACACAGAATTTTGCTTAAATTTGTATTTAAATTTAGAATTTTCCAAGCACCAGTACAAAAAATATATACGTGTCTTTTTGTTTAGTTGATTAAGCACATGTTTAAGCTAATAAAGTATGTGTTTTTATTACCTGAACAATTTTGGTCATCTCTTGAATGTCTATGACGCCGTTGCCGTCAACATCGTACATACGGAATGCCCACTTAAGTTTTTCCTCGGGTGTGCCGCTCGACGTCACATCGATCGCAAGTAGAAACTCCTACGTATAAATGGGCTGAATTAATAATTTATAGCGAGCCAAAGGCCTTTTCATTTTTAATTTCAGCACAATTCACATAAGGACAATAAATTATATGGATAAGTCTATGAAGCCTTCACGCAACATAAAACAATCAATCGTTTTTGGTGGAGGAACCTGGCTCAGGACGAATTACGAAATCAATACTGTGGGAATTAAATAGCAAATCAAATCGGATTTGGCTTTGATACTTCTTTAAATCAATTTTATATAATATTGATTTGATTTAATTTCTTTATTGGTATTTAATCTTAACGAATTATTTACAAAAATAAATTTTTAGCAAAACTTGTATAACATTTACTTTTTCATATTAAAATCATATTTTTTTAATCTATGGTTAATTCTTTTAAGTAGATGTAAAATTGCTTTATTATAAGATGAATTTTGAGAAAGCTTTAGGCTACAAAATTAAAAATTCTTTTTACTGACAAAAATTAATTTACTACAAAATATTATTAAATTAAAGTTTGTAAAAGTAATGTAGATTTCGCATTTGTGAAAATATGTCTGAAATTTGTTGGAAAACCTTTCGCTAATGTAAACGTTTCAACGTCAAGCGGCTGCAAAGTATCGAAACGAAGCAGCGTTTCTATATTGAACTTTACAACCATTACCAAACAATATAACTTTCAG
>JARJDX010083696.1:0-16246 GCA_030264735.1 Gymnusa sp. GC000175
TCATAATTAAAGTCCTTAAAATCCCTGTAAGTTTTATAAATGGGTGGATTTTTAGGTAGTTTAACCGGAATGTCACAGAAGATGACGAAGTGGTCAGATATTCCATCAAGTACACCGAAATTAGAAACTTTAATATTTTCAGTTAAAAGTATTAAATCAAGTAGCGTTTTACTTGTATCTGTTATTCGTGTTGCTTTAGTGATGATTTGTATATATCGATTGCTAGGCATTTAAACTTTATATCTTGCACCTTATGGGTTTTTTGGATGTGGTCATACACTGCGTTTTTGCAACTGATATTTCCATATAGTATTTTTGCCAGTTATATTAAATGTATTAAGAAGTCTTTGCAGACCTTCTTCGTTTTTCGCGCATATTACAGCATCATCTGCGTAGCATAGGATTGTGATCTCCTTATTCCCCATTCCACAGTCTTTACCAATACTAACTTTTTTAATCACTTCGTCCATCAATTTATTAAAGAGGAGAGGTCTTAATGAGTCTCTTTGTCTTAGCCGCTATTAATGGCGATAGGCTTGGTGTGAACGTTGTTAACTTGGACTGCATTATTCGAGTATATGTTTTCCATTGTCTGGACAATATTTTTTAATTTATTCCGTGTCGGTAATCAATAATTTCACATCCGTCACGAGTACAAAAATGTTTAGATTTAAATTTGCAACAAATTTTGTTTTTATCATTTATCTATAAATTTAACATTTTAAGAACTCACTGTTTTTTGTTGATAATGATAAGTAACATTGTTTGTGAAATTACTACCAACAAGTTCCAGACACATACTGTCATTCTTATCGGCTGATAATTAATGAAAAATGGTAATGTATTTGTCAAAAGTGACGAATGTCACTGGTGAAATTATTGCCAACATACATTTTAACAAAATGAAGCTGCAGAGATATACTGTCATTCGAATTACCTAATAATCATTTAAATATAGTTACGTGTTCAAAAATAATGGATATGTCTAAAATTCGTAAATGAAAGTCGTGTGGCGACCACACCTTTATAATTTTTATATTTTGTTTATTTTTATACATATATAAATTTAATTTAATTCATTCAATAAAAATATTAAAATAATATATAAAAATATATTAAAATAAAATTTCTTACTAAGTTCCAAAATTATTAATTTACTGAAATTAGGTAAAATATTTCTGAAAAATGCAAATCCTTTTGTAGATATTATTTGCAAGTGACTATGAAAAGGAGTCATAAAAGTAGAGCTCGGAGTGGAACGTTTTATAGCCGCTGTAATAAATCTAAACATTGAAATTGTAAAGAAAATTTTGAGAAGGTAAAGGAAACTATTTATTGAAAGTATATATAGCGAGGAAGCAGCAAAGCAAAGGATGCTCCTATATAACGAATGACTAATAAATTGAGTTCCATCTCTTAATGCCGAACCCAGTAGGTAAGTAGCAAGTAATATACTTAGCCTTACTAATTGTTGCATAGCATATAGCGATAATAAGTCTCGCTACAGCTCTTAGACTGCCTCAATCGCTCTTTGTGATACTTCGGACATTATTATTGGAGGCTAATGGATTTTAAGAAGGGTTGACACTGTCTTCACTCGACTTCAATAGGGGAGTACACCGGACAGGGACAGCAGCAACTAATATATAAAGCAACCCTATCATCTTCATAATATTTAAAATGTCCTATATTCTCATCTAAATTTCTCTACCAACACAATTAAATATCGACAAACTTATCTTAAATTACTTTAATTTAGTTTAAGAAAAGTATTTATAAACCTTAATTGGGTTTGTATTTTTATCACATATTCACAAAGTATGGTAAAGTTTTCCATATAATATTTATCTTAAAAAGTTATAATTACATTCTTCGAACGAAATCAATACCTACTCTGCGATGAACATTTTGTGATCTGCATGTTGAAAAGCACGAAAAGCTTGCTTGATAGCTGAAAGTAAAAACAAAGCAAGTTTGTAAAAATATTATTTTACAATTTTTTTTATTTTTAATATGTATATAAAATATTTATTAAAAACAAAATATTTTTGATAATTGTAAAATAATATTATAAAAAACACTTTTGGCCACAATTAATATATAAAAATTTGATGTTGTTTTCTTGTACGTATATAATAATCTTTATTTTCAAGACTAACATTTATTATATTTTTTAATGTTAATCGAGTTAGGAAGCTAAATCTGTTAATAGGTAGCAAATATGTTCCACCTTTGTCTCGCATTTCTTGGCCATTTTCATCGTTGATAGGAAACAATTTAGGTCTGCCTAAAGATGATATAAGGGGCCTTCATGTTTAATATTTTTGATAACTTTATCAACCCTCTTTTTCTTTTTATGAGCAGATCTTCTTTCATAAAATTCCTTACTGTTTTTAAAATCTCGATGAATATTAGGGTATGCTATTTACTTTCGCTTGCTAGTTATTTTTGCTGTTTTAGAACCACTACACTACTGTCTTTAATCTCAGTGGGTTGCTTATGTTATCCAAGGTTTTAGTCGTTTTGCCTTTATTTTCGTTTATGGTTGTCGTGATAAGATTTTTGTAGTGTTCTTTATTTTTTTTTAATTTTTGTATATAAATTATTGGCCTATGGGATTTGATCCACTTTGATCGTTCGAGCTTAGAGTTTGATCTTCTCTGGTCGCTACCTGTCGTGAAGTAATTTAGGACCGTTGCATCTTTTACGGTTTTCTTTCTTGATGAAAGTATGAAATCTATTTCATTTTTGGTGTTACCATTCGAGATAATCTAAGTCCATTTTCTTTGAGGTTTTTTTTAAGAAGGTATTCATAGCATACAGCTTGTTGTTCTTTCATTTCAGGTGTCGTGACCGTAGTTGCCTACCTTAGTCTTATTTAGACTAATTATAATACCCAGTTTCTCATTGAAGTCCCCAATTAAAAGTGTGTATTTTGAGCTGTTCTTATGGATGGCTTAAAGAATGTCTTCGTAGTACCTTTTGACTACTTCATTATACGTGACAAAGAAATAATGGAACGACTTATAATAACACTTTATAAAGCATTATACATATCAAGAATGAAACCATTAACTAGTACAAATCTAAAACTAAATCGAGATTCAAAATATAGGATCAGAAGAATTACAAGAAATCGCATCTGATAATGACTAACTGCAAATATCAGTGAAAAGTATTCTACTAAAGCAGATCGATGAATATAAATACGTGGGTCAAAGCATAAATCCGCATAAAGAAAACAAAGAGGCGCAGATCAGTGGGAAAGTGAAATGGGATAAGCAGCCTTGGGGAAGTTGAGCTTTATTCTGAGAAGCAAGAAGATTCCTCAACACCTAAAAACCAAGGTATATAACGAATACGTTCTACCAGTGCTTACATATGGTGCACAAACATGGACTCTCACCATGAAAATTATAGAAAAGTTGGTGAAAACATAAAGTGCAATGAAAAACGCATGCTTAACATTTCTTTTAAAGACCGAAAAAAACTAGAATGAATACGACAGAAAATTCCGATATCGCACAATTAGTTCTTAAACTTAAATATAAATTCGCAGGAAACAACGTACGATATAAAGATGAACGCTGGAACAACATCACACACCAGGGCGACAATGGTTGAGTAAAAGATCGCAAGGAAGGCCGCACATGAGATGGGGTGATGATTCGCAGAATTCAGTTTGAAACGAACAGCACAGAACCGACAACGATGGCCTACATTCGACAATGGATCGACCTAGTCCTAGGCTGATAGATAGATAATTTTTACGCAAACACATAAAAAATGCCGTAAAACGGAGGACTGAATCCAATCGATCATGTGCTAATAAATCAACAAAAGAAGGCCTACAATAATAAAACACATCAGAACATATAGATGAGCAAATTGCGAGTTAGACCACTTTTTAGTAGGAGTAACATTAAAAAATATATTACAACCAATACAAAAGGGAAATCGACTGAGGAAGTGGAATTTAAAGGAACTTACTAGGAGAGTATCAATGTGGCTTTGAAGGAACCGACCTACCACAGATCAAATACACATAATGAAGCGAAAGAAGGAAAAATACCGTGAATACAACATTGACGCATACAACATATTTGTGGATTTTAGGCAAGCATTTGGCAGCATTGACAGGAAAATAATGTTCGGAAGGTTGATTCTTCTAGGAATCCTGAAAAAATAGTGAATATGGTGAAGTTAAACTAACAGTGGCCAAAGCTGCAGTTACGTCTAACTAAGAGCGACATAGATAGCGGATTTAGATAGGGAGACGCACTGTGTGCATTGATATTTAATCTAACCCCAGAAACAATAATATAGACAGAACCAACGGGGAATATCCGATGTAAGACAAAACAAATGGGAGAATATGCCGACGACGTTGTGATCACGACAAGGAATAAAAAAGCCTAAAAAAAGCAATAAAATAACTGGAAAAGCTACTAATGACCCAAAAAAATAAAAAGAAGAATCGCAGCGGTAAAAAATTCCAGTTACATAAATAAAATATTAACTAGAACAATTAGCAGAGCAAAAAATCTAATAAAAATCTACAGAACAATAATGCCAGTGCATACACGTGCAGACATAGACATTAACAAATAATGTGAATGCCGGCAAACACAAGAGCGAGAAAAAGACCGAGATTGAGATGAAAAGATGAAGTGATAGATGACTTTCCGATCATAAAGTCGGCAGAGTGGAAGAAGAATTGCTTGTAGAAAAAAAAAGAAGAAGCTTGGAGTTAGGTTTTATGTATTTTTTATACTTTTTCAACGTGGTTCACACGGACAAAATTATCGTATTTGTCTCCCGTTTTATTCTTCTTATTTTTAGGTAAACTGCTGTCTGTTTTGACGTTCTTATGTTTCTTGAGATGTAGATATCCAGAATTCTCTCCAGCATTTCTTTTTCAGATTGCACCAATTAAGCAATTTTTTTCGTTGTACCACCCTCTTTCCTATGTCTTGTATCTTACATTATTTTCATAATTTGCTGTGTCTTTGAATTATCTGGTCTTGTTTCAGCCGCGTTTGCTATGATGGGTCTAATTGCTCATATGTTCTTATTTTGTTGTCTATGTTGAGATATTTATTTCTCCATACGATCTCTCAAGCATCCTAATATTAAGAATGCCCTCACAAAGAACATACCTCATACTGTAGATTTCCGTCATTTGTTATTTCGGCTGTCAAATAATTTACAAGCTCCACAAACTTCTGGTCGATCTCTAATTAGGATTTTGGATGTTATTAGACATTTTGTTTTGCATGGATCATGTTTAAGGTTTTTTTTTATTTGATTAAAGGAGTGTAGTGATCTCTTTAAATGTTCTATGAGAGTACGAGGTGTGGTTGTCTATCATCGCAAAGAGTTGTTTTAGATATTCTCACTTTATATTTAGTATTTCCATAATATCTGTGCTGTGCTGACTTTTGTTTAAACCGATTATTTGCATTATTTTTTGTGTACGTTTTCAACTGGAATTTTTATATCTCTGTGCATTCTTCTTTCCTTTTTTGATAAGAATTAATAAAAATAATATTCATTTAAATCAATAGTTTAACTTTATCATGCGATAGTAAGATAAAGAACTGTAATAAAAAATGAGATTTTAAGAAACAAAACTTAGAGTAGCGAAGTGGGGAATTGCGATTTCCGCAGCAGTCATTAAAAGCCTTGATGGGCATAATTTTCCGAATTTTGCCGTGAGTCTGTTTTTAATGTCTACTGACCATGCTGCCAGTTAGGCACATTAGGTTGCCTATCCTGTAATTAATATGGAAGCAAAATATAAACGGCCACAAAGAAGAATGTATGCAGAAGCAGAATACATGAGATAATGTTTTTAAGACGACAATAAAAAAGAATAAAAGTAAAATAGTTTGTATGTATAAAGGCAGTAAGAAAGAAGGAGGTAAAGAAAAGAAAGATCAGGGTGGAAGCTAGTGTAACTGAAATTTTAAGAAGAAACTAAACACCAAGAGAGTGCAGTGAAGAGAAAAAGAAAAGAAATGGTCAACTCGAGAGAAATAAGATAATTTTAAACATATGGTATAGATGCACAAGAAGCAAAGATTAAAACGAGCGGAGTAATACACTAAGAACAGAGTCAAAACAAACAGATCTGGAAGGGCATAAACAAGAAGGAATGGAATATATGGAAAATTTTAGAATCATAAGAAAATACAACGAGATAAAGGATTTAGGGATTTCGAGGTTGTGACATAACTTTTTGTGATACCCTTGATTTCTATCAAGTGAAGCCTTGAGGTTGAAGGGGCCACCTTTTTTTATAAAAAAAGGAAAACTTACGTGCGGTACACCTATTTAAAGACATAATCTTAACTATATTTAACATTAACACATATTTACAGAAGGTTTATCCGCTTAAGCGATATCAATTTTAAGAGTTAAGCACACACGTGCTTTGTATTCTCTTTTTACAATTTTTTGTCTGCACTTTCGTGCACATGGATTTTGAGGATCTTCTCTCACTCGTTCCGCATTTCTGTTATCTAGCCGCTCTTATTCAAACATATATGCATTTTGCACGTTACAAGGAGTAATAATAATAATAATAATAATAATTTATTATTTTCCAACAGGCTTCTGCCCTATACAGGAAATATTAAAAGCCTAAATTTGTTAAGAAGAATAGCTGGGCTAAGATATAGAAATGAATAGATGGCAAATAAATATTTGAAAGAAACAGAAAAAGGAGTGTGCACACTGTGCAAAAGTGAAAAGGAAACAAAAAAGGTGCAACGAGATGAGTGGGGAAAGAACAAAAATTAAGTATTGAAAGGGAGTGAAATGAGCATGAGAACTTGAGATGAGAAGGAATAAGAAAGATAAAAAATATATATAAATATAAGTAAATGAACAAGAGAAATCAATAAATTAAAAAGAAAGGTTGCTTTACTCTGTCGTTTGTTACTATAAGATCCTTATATTTAGGTAGATCAGTTAATGTTTTGGATTTAATCTAACATTAAGAAAATTAATTTTAAGACTAATTTTGGGTGAATATGGCCAAAATTGAACAGTAAATTTATTCTTCTCTACTCTTTTCTGTGATGCTTAATTTTCTCACAATCGTCTTTCTTCTAGAGACTTCTGTTTATATCACTTTCAAAGACGGAGTAGAGTTCTAGATAAGGTTTACACATTCAATAGATCTCTCGTAAAATCCCTCTCTAGTGGTTTCAGTCTATATTTTCGGTTTGGTTAGCTATAAAGAAAGTATAGGGTCAGTAGTCTTTTTTTTTCAGTTTAAGTGCTGAGTTGATTATGCAGTGGAGTTTTTTGGAGTATGTATTTAACATCTTGGCCTGCTTCTTATATGTTTATGTTGATATGGTTAGTATGTGATAAATTATTTTACTCTGATGCTTCATAATTCTCTGCAGACAAACTCAAATCACCAATGTTTCAAGAGTACTTTGCTGTTTTTCCCAAGTCGTGCAGCTTAGTAGTTGTACGGTCAAATGGATGCCCAGGTATTTTCGTATTATCCATACTATATTCAGTTTCTTCTTAACTTGTTATTCTTAAGTAAAAAATAAAGTCATAGGTGTTAGCATAATTTAGTTTTAGATAGTTAATGTGTTACTCTCTCAATGCTATCGTTAAGTTCTTTTCTTTTTCAAAGTTTTTGACCTGCGTTGTTCATATTATCTACCTGTTAGGAAAAGTTTTGTATCTTTTTAGGCTCATTTTCTGGATTTACTAATGCACTAATGCACTAAATCTTTTCTTTATACAATACCTGCATTTTTGTTTTTAATTTGTTCTTTTCTGCTTTGTTATTTTTTAATAAAGCAATGGCAATTGTGAACTCTTTAATTTTAAAAGGGTTGCTTGGCAATTCGTTTATTTAATCAGCTATTTCTTAAGCTTAGTTTGATGTATTCCTATTCAAGGTGCTGTGTGATTTGATGCAACTTTGTTCATGCCTGGTGGCGGCGATCTTAGGTCATTGCGGAGGGTTTTAATACTTTTTAGACGCAACAGTTACTTTGCTTCAGATATAATTTAGTAACTAATTTATGCTATTACTGCTGAGAATACGTGATATTGTGCCTGCCTGGAAAGATTCTTTTAGTCGTTTTCAAATAAGATTTTTTTTGTATTTGTCAAGTATGGTTTTAAAGAAAATCCCTGCTATATTATACCCCGTTGAAGTGGTTATAGTTTAGATGGGTCGTGCGTGGCCTAATAAGGTAAAAGTCTAGGGTGCAAATTCTAAAGAACCAATATGGCAATTTTACAACCACTTTTCCTAGGAAGGCAAAGACAACTACCAAGGCATCTTGGTAGTTGGGGCATCTACCCATGATAACTTTCTCAATTTAGTGGTTTAAAACCCACATCCAACTGTAGGTCCTTGTTTTCCTGTAATAAGGGACAAAATGCGCAGCACAAAAAATAGCGGTTCAATACATTCAGCAACGACTATGGCAATACAAGAAGTCCGATCTCCAGCATTTGGAATGTGTGGTTAGAAAACTTTCTTCGAAAGATCATGTAAAGTGTCATAATTATCTGGGGCAGGTTTTAATGTTGTAAAAACTTTTTTTGAATTTTAGTTAGTTTTGAAGTTAAACCTTCTTTTAAAGGTAATTGCTTTAGCTATGGGCCAATGTTGTGTTTTTGGCAGGGGTGATATTTAGCGTGTACAGACAGGTACACCCAATCGGTTTATTTTTTTTTTAAATATCCGTGCGGGTTTTTAAAAAGCGCAAGCATATGTAAAAGCCATTTTAATGAAAAGTTAAGTTAACAACCAGCGCACAACTTTGGAGCTTTTAACAAACTAGTAATAGATAGAGATATATGTATGACCAAAAAATTTTGAGAAAAATCTTAAAACTAGTGCAAGAAAACGGGGCATACGCTATAATGATAATAAAAAATATCAAAGGTAGAAAACTCCCAGCCCTTGTTAGAATCCAGAGACTAAATTGGGATAGCGACATTGCCAGAAAGGAAAAAGAGAAACTGCCAAAAAAAAAGTCATCAATAGAGACATTCAAGGTTTCCGCAGAGAGGGAGATCAAGGAAGAGATGGGAAGATGCGGTTCCTAAAGACGCCAAGCAAGGAAATTCGAGACACGAAAAGAGACGCTGCGGAGAGAAAAATCTGGAGACAAAAATTTAAGGGAGGCCAAGGATCGATAGCGGTTTGCAGAGCCATTAATGAAGAAGAAAAATAGATACCTCCATCTACCGACATTGAGTATTTGTCCATTATACGTAATGAAAATGCAGTTAGAAATAAATAAAATGGACTAGCTTTTTACCTTGAAAATTTTTCTTCTCATGTACTTAGAATAGGTCATGAGTTTAAAAAATATTTTCACGTTTCAGGTTATTAGTGTTCTTGTTAAATAATATAGATAGCAAGATGCGAAATCATAAAATTATTTAAGTTTCTGTTAACTTGTTCTTATTAACCGATTAACCTAAGTTTTTGTGGTGCATTTACGTAAATATGCCGCCAATTTTTTTCCTTGAAAACAGAAGAATTAAAAGATTAAGAAACATTGCACACATTCGTCTTCGAATTCAACGCAAAGTAACAAATAAACTTGCTTTAACAAATATAATTTAATAATATGTGTAATTAAACCATAGGGGACGATATGAAAATTATTCCCAATATACGCGCAATGACCTACTATTGGAGTAAAAAGTTTTGCCCCTTAGTTTGATGGCCCATATCCCAAAAACAAACAGGCCAACTTTACTCAAAATGTTATAGTATATTAATAATATGTGACATGTGAAGGTTTTAATTTTTTGACAATGGTGTTTTAAATATTTTGTAAATAACTTCACAATAACTTTTACCTAATAGTTTCTTTTAAAATATCCTAATTTAATTCTTTCTCAACTAAATTGTATGAAATTTGAGAATTACATTGCTGAAACTTTACTGAAAAGACTGTGCGTATTGAATTTTGAAAAATTAAATTAACTTTCTTGGTTAATTAACAAACGTGGAATCATTACAATTTGCGAAATATGCTGGGGATTAAAAAAATCGCTATGTATTTGGCAAAGAAATATTATTGAATAATAATTGTTACAGGGCTGAAAGGCTGCGGCTGATGGCCATAGTAAGTTAAAAATAAAATAAAATGTTAAACTACATGTTATATTATGTAATAAAGTATATTTACTACTACTACTAATTGTTACATTATATTGACTGAATTATGTTTCGTTATTATTTTATTGTAAATTAAATGTATTGCTATTATAAAACAGATGAACGAAGTAAATCTGCCTATAGGCTAATAGCAAGCGACAAACCATATTTATCATTTATATAAGTATTGTGCATTCCTTCATGATTCAGTTCGCCGCTTGGTACTAATACCTCCTATGCACCAAACGTCTACCCGCCAATTACATGCACATCCATCTCTTTTCTTAAAATATATTAATTTATACAGCCCTTTAAAATAATTATTTTTTGAAACTGTTTCTGAAAACAATTTAAATTTTTTTTTCGTAAATAATTCAATGGGAATTTTTTATATATCTTTTCAAACGAGAAAATTGATGTGAGGCGAGATTTTTTATTGTTAATTTTTTAATAATTATTGAAATCATAAAACCGTAATGAAACACTAATATAAGGTTCTTTCTCTTACTTATATAAATATTTTTTCTTTCCCATAAATACTTCCTAATAATTAATTTTTCAATCCATGCATTAGTATGAAAAGGGGCTAAAAACAGGGTTTTTAGCTTTTTTAGTTTTAGGTAACATATTTTGCTCTAATATGTTAGCGCCTGTTTGGAAAATTTTAAAATGACCTGCGTTTATGTAGAAATAAATTGTGTTTATAGCGCAGTTTAGAAAATTAAAATTACTTGAATAGTCTACAAGATATAGGTATTTCAAGGGAGCGGGCAGAACTTTACTTTATAGTAGGGTGGTTAACCTTTTAACTTTCAAATCAATTCGAAGATTGTTTTTTTTTATTTAAATTTATTTGTTATTAGTTTTAAAGCCACTAAAAGTGCACATAGAGTGTTATATAAGAAACCTAAATATCTTTATTTGAACTTAATATATTATGTATTTAAGGATTCTGCAACCCCTTTGTAAATGTCACCCCAAAATAAGGCACAACTCAATTACGCTAAATTGATATTGACCATATCCAGAGGCTAGCAGGTGCGTAGGGAAAGCACATCAGACTCGCTAGGGCTTTTACCTCTATAATTAATACAGTGAAACTTCTTCATATTTGCCATTACATATAAACATGCGACAGTGTGAAGCTGGAAAACAACAAAGAAAAATGCGCGTTTGTGGGGAGAACTAAACTAAACGGGTATAATTAAAAGGGTTGCTTGCTTATTAATACGGTACATTAAGTTTATAGGCGTGTTCATTTTATAACTACATTCTATTTATAACTAGCGCTTTTTTCGAGGTTATACTAAATCAACTTTGAATTCTTGTTTATTTGATTTTTTTGATGAATGACAAAGACACACGGGGTTATGATATAATGATATAAAGCCTCAACAAATTCATAGCTAGCGCCAGTATAATTGAATTGAATACGTAGGATAAAGTATAAAGTGGTTGGGAAAGAGGGTAGTACATAAAACGTCTATTACTTCGATTTGTGTAAATGTATGATATTGGTGGTAATACAAGTGTTCTCTGGGGGAGACTCTTATAGCTTGAACATCTTATACGAGTCGCATTGAAGCAATAATATTTGAAAACTACAAATCATACCGATCCCAGAAAATCTACCCAAGGCGCACTCTGTGCTAAATATATGAAATATTGTTATAGGTTATAGATATACAGCAGTGCCATTTCTATGAACCATTATTATCTAAATATGCACATCTTGCAAATATGTACACCATTTTATTGTATAAATGTTAATAATCTGAAAGCTCTTCTGCAATGAACATATTTTTTATGTAAATTTCTTTCATCTACTTAAAAGAGGACATTGAAAGCATTTTCTTAAGCGATGTAAAGATCAAATGGGTAATTATTTATTATTAAAATGTATCGAGGATTAGTATTTCTTTTAAGAATTTTTTGTGCAAATCGGATTCGATATATAATGTGAATTAAAAATGATAAATGACAGAGTGTACTGAACTGAAATCTTAGCAATTAGTTTCATCAAAGAATCTCCGTTTACGCTTTTTGCTCCTTGTGAGGAAGATTTTTCTGATTCAGAAGCAAATCATTAGTAAAGTTTATCAGTGATTATTTAGGATGCTTTGAAGTTTTTACTGTGTCGCATTATATTTTTGATACTCGGAACCGCGACTGCTGAAGTAGATGGTCGATGATGAATCAATATGAAATGAAACCTATTTAAGAATCGCGATTACCTCTGCTTTTTTTAACAACGATATCTTATTACTTATACTGTATTTATTTCAATACGTTTTCTCTGTGCTCTGTACTCGTATATTATATTATAATATGAATATCGATCTTCATCGACTAATGCGCTTCTGTCCGGGAAATATTAGATGTTAATGGTTGCAAAGTAAGGGTAAGAGAGGTTCCTTTATACTCTGCGTCTAACTATCGTATTAAGGAAATTCGCGTGGTAGCAATTAAATAATCCCTTCAAAGCAAGAGCCGAATGAATACCTTAGGGAATCGGTACACTATAAACTATACTCAGTACCTAGTTTCTGATGTAGCCACTATGGAGTGAGGTGATCTTACTTCGTAGATATTAATACATCAGACAAACTTTATATTTTTCACTTGTATTAATAAAATAAAACAATTCACATAAACACCACTACTTTTTATTTATATAGTGTAAAGTATGTATAAAAAAATTAAAGTAATAAAAATTACTTCAATAATTTTGAAAATAACTTACTGTGGTAAATTGTTACGGCTCAAGAATCTCGGCTTCTAACCCAAGGCGCATTTGGTACAATTTCTCATTTGGAATAATATTAATTACATAACATGAAGATATAATTTCTCGAACAACACAACACAAACTCCTTAGCATTGAAACGAGGTTAATGGACCTCGTGTTCGATGGTCAATTAAGAATAAAACAAAATCAACACCTAAATTAGACCTGTAGTTTGCTGGACTAATTACAAATATATTTTTAATTTAAACTTCTATAAGAAATAAAAATCGCAAGTTTTTAACAAAAATCCAAGTGAAATAAATTCAAAAATCAGTTCTTTAAATCATGTGCTTTGTTTAAAATATAATAATTAGTTATAAAAATATTTAATTAAAAACTATTGCGCACATCATAACTTTTATCAGTCCATAATTTTTTTTACAGCTGTAGTCGCTTTTCATTTCTTAGTAGCCAGCACTTTTAATCGTCTCAGTTTCCTTCTACTTCCACAATTTATCTGTCTATTTATTTTTGAAAATCCGTCCCCACAGATATCCGATAGCACATGTCACACTTTAAATGCTAAAACTTCACATTTTGTTGATTTTATATATTTAGGGTTACACAACTTAATTCATTTCTTTAGAATTTTAACTCCGTTTAAGCATTTGTTAAATGTTTGCATAGGAAAATGAAAACAATATTCAAAGCAGTTTTAACGATTTCGTTGATCAAAGATCTTGTTTTTTTTTCATTGCCTTTAATGCTGTTCTAATTTTCTTAATATTCGCCTTGTGTTGTCTTCATTTTTTGATATCAATTAGTTGCAATTCATTATTTTAGATTTTGTTGTTGTAGTGATTTTATTAGCCACTTTTTATTTGCCCGTTTATCCATGTTCAATTCTTGTCCCAGTCTTTATTTTTAATTATTTAACAAATTTCTTTACTTATCTATTACTCCTCACATACCTTTTTTCATCATTTTCATTTAATTTTCGTTTTCTACGAAGACGAGTATTCGCGATCACTAACAGGGATGTTGCTCACAAAATAGTTTTTGACTTAGATTTTTTTTAAATAAATATCGCCCGCGGCCTAAAGAGAGTTTACCATACGTATTCTCCTGAAGCACAAGTTGCAGTAATCGATATTTAGTATTTCTCATATGTCCAAAGTATTGTAATTTACGGGGTTGAATGTTCTCTACACATTCCATTTGATTCCTGATTTTCTCAAGCATGCTTTTGTTGCTGACACTATCAACCCAGGATATATGCCAAATCCTCATTTATATGCCACATTTTTATTGCTTCAAAAATGGCTTCCTCACGTCCACGTTTTAGACCACAACAACCCAAAATGTACGTAGCACCTTGGCAACCTTGTTCGCGTTTTTATATGAAAGTTTTAGAGCATGGCGTCGAGTGCATAAGCACACAATCAGTATGCGAAAGTTTTAATGCTTAGCTTAGCTTAGCGGTCAAGGCATTCGGTTGCTGAGTGCAAGATCGTGGGTTCGTACCATGAGAAATCATTTAACCCTAGTGGTTTGGAATCCAAGTTAAACTGTAGGTCCACCAGTAATGTACGATGTCAGCATTAATGGCAGAGAAGAGGCTGTTTAGCATTCGACAGAAAAAGCTGATTGTTATGATGACGATAATCATTATGATCGTATTCTTCACTGATGCGTACAACAATGGTAAGAAAAGCTTGCAGTTCTTCCTCAGATTTAGTTAGATTTACGCTGTTATTGGCGTGTCAAATAGTGAATATTCGTTTACTATTTAATGATATTTCGGTGTTACTTTTCCTCTTCTTCTGCTCTTCGAAAAATTTCTCCTGATTACATACTGAAGAGTAATGGAATAATTAATATGTGACAACCGTAATTTCAGAAAATCTAAGAAATGTAAACGCTGATTGGTATACCATAATTTGTTTGTCGGATTTCATTGATGAAATGAAAAGAATTAATCGAAATCGGCAAATTATTATATATCATGACAACGCCAGCTCAACCAGCGCGAGAGAGCATACCGAAGAAACACTTGCAATCCGGCGTGGAATGAGACAGGATTGTGTGCTGTCGCCAATACTTTTCAGTATGTAATCAGAAGAAATTTTTCGAAGAGCAAAAGTGATACCGCAATATGATTCAGTAACCTGAAGTGACAACACAAACAAATAAAGTGTCAAGAAGAGAAAGCAACATCTGAAAAAATAAATATATGACTGTCCCAAGCAAAGTTAAGATCTAAAAAACCGTAGTACGACCAAAACTAATCTATGCAATCGAGAGCAAAGCTAAAACGGAGAAGAAGATGCGAATGTCAGAAATGAAGATCCATACTAGGAGTAACTTCTAAAGAGACCATCAAGTTTATCAAAGGATGGTATAATGTATAAGCTTTGTTGAAAAAGGTGAAGACGAGAAAATAAAGTGAAATTAGTATATGGAAAGAATGGGAAAAAACAGGCTAGCTCGCATTTGCAAAGAAGAACAACCGAGAGAACTCCTTGGACGACCGCCGAAGAGATTGACCCAGAGCTGGTTCTCGTCGTCAACCGAATAGGCCATAATAAACAGAAGAAATCCTAGTCGTAAGTAGAAGAACACATTTTTCATGAATTTTTTTGAAATTTGCAAAAAACGAAAAATTTAACTTCCGGTTGGTGGATTTTAGGCAATCACTGGGTCCTCCCAAAGTATAAATTTCTAGACTGATCAGTTAGGCCGTCTGGGCTGTAGCGGGGATTTTTCACTTCATATATGAAAGTAAAAAAAATTTAAAATATTGGAAGCATTTAACCTATACTTTCCCTTAAAAAAACAACAAAAATCATCTATTTTAATTTTTAATACGGTTTAGAAATTTGCAAAGCTTTTAGTTTCTTGCTTTTTCGATTGGCGTAATAAACTTCTCAACTTCAAACTCACTCAAGCCGCACTATCACATAACTAAGTTTTGCCTATTCCAGTATGACAATAATATTATCACTATTGTATTCAAATTTACGTTAAAACATGTATTTACAGAAATATAGAGATAAAGTATTTTTAGCACTTTTCTAAGGATTACAATAAGTGGGATAAAAATAATTAAACTACAAATGATGTGAAAAATTTAAAAAAAAATAAACATAATGTGAATGAATGTTTTTAATATTGGTGAATTTTAATTCACGATAAAAACACCGTGCAAGGACTACAACTTGCAAGGACTCAAATATTAGCTTTTTACTTTCATTTACAAAGTAAATTAAAGTATAGTAATCGCGACAATTTTCAAAATCGAGATTTTTGCGGAAATATCCGTTTTCGACCTCCCTCATTCAGAAAAAGTTGATTTC
>JARJDX010083721.1:0-10291 GCA_030264735.1 Gymnusa sp. GC000175
GATACAGTGCGTTTTTCCATTTAAGAACATTTTTATTCTTCCCATTTTAAAAATTGGAATCTTTTCTAGATATCTTGTGCTTTTTGCAAATTTTCCACTATTTTTCGAGATGTATTGAAGTGTTAAAGATATTTAAAATCCGATTGAAGCACTTTTAAGCTGAACCATTTTACTACAAAATCGTTGTTTGGTCAAATGTTTTACTTTAAAAGCAATTAAGATATGACCAACTCAATAATAATCTTTTTGTTCCAACCAGGGCTAAAAGCTTTTGGATGATGATATTTTCAAGACAAAAAAGTTTCAAAATACACCAAGATACTTTGTAGTAAATTTATTATTAGAAATACAATTATTTTAAATCAGCGAATAAAATGAATGAAGCAATTTTATGTTTGTGCTTTGATCTTGTACGTAGAAACTATAATAATTAAAAGTAAGGAGTTTTCAAATAAAAATCTTTGTGTACTCAATTATTATATGGATAAGGGAAAGTGGAACTTCAAACGAAATTCTAAAATAAAATTATAAATATATGTATAAAGTGGATAAATAAAGCAATGACCGTAATTGAATGGAACTGTCATTGACGAGAGAGAATCAAACTCAAATGTAACCTTCTTGCTTCGCAGAAGTTGGTAATTATAATATATTCAGAAACCCCAACGATATTCCATTCATTTCGCAGCATCGCGTTTTGTTCGCTTAGGTATATATAGGAAACTTCGTTAACTATGGGGAATCTTGGGGAACATGTAAAGCGAAGCAAAACATTTCGCATATTGATGACATAGCGGATTGTTACGGGTTCACTGAATCGTACAAGATACAAAATGTACACACTCGCACTTTATCGACTAAACAATATTATTCCCTTAACCATCCATGTTTGGAACGAACCACCGAAAATATATGTCATGGGGGACTAGGAAAATGACTATTTCGTTTTTATAACAGTAATAAACATGCCTTAAAATTTCATGCTCACGTCCCATAACCTATCGCCCAACAACATACACAACATTTATTTACAATGTACAAATTACCCATTTCTAAATTTATTACCAAACAACACTTCATTTACATTCTAATTTTATACGAAAAAAAAAATTGGTGCAACACTTACGTATTGATTTAACTCGCTAATTCCATCCGCAATACGTAATATTTAAAAACGCACGGTTCCATATCAACTTATAAAATATTAGCAAAATGTGGTTTTTAAAATGTATAAGAGAAATTTATATGATGTAGGAAAAACATAAAACGTATTAAATATTTTAAAACCTGAAAATTGATACGATGCGTACAAAATGCGATTTATACATTTCCATACACATAAAAAGAAATGGCCAACTCATTTGTTGTATATAAAGCAAAAAAAATGGGAAAAAAAATGAATTATGAAAGAGTGCAAATGGAATTCTAAAACAGGTTATTAAATCTTAAAAATTAGCTTTTCATGCTTTTGTACGGAATGAAAACAATTAAAACAAATGAAAACCTGAACTCCATTTAAATTAACAAATTGTTACACAAAAATTTGGGCTTTAGCAAGCTGATCTTGTAAAAGCTGCACGTTTAGAGCCGCAGGTCAGACAAGGTGAAAAAAATTGCATAATTTATTAAATGTGATATATGTTTTTTGCTGGGCAGAGTTATAAAAAAAACACGAGAGAAAGGACACACTTTTATTCATATTTCGCGTTTGGATGAGCTCGTGACGAGCGTCTTATTACTGTTTATTTCATAATGCGAAGCTAAAATTCCCATTTGAAAGTAAAACTCGTTTGAAATTTATTACCTGGTTTAAAAGAGCATCGAAATTTATATAATGCGTCTACTCTTCTTTGCAATTAAAATAGTCCATTCTTCTGCAACTTTTTTTTGTAATCGTAATCCTTAAAATTCATGCACGCGCGAGGATCCTTGACAGGTCATTTAAATAATGTATGGAGATACAGCCGAATACTAAAATCTGAGCTCTTTTCTTTTACACACAAAACTTTCGTTATTAATTAAGTTTTAATGTAGTTAGGAAAAAATATTCTATTTTTTTTTGAGACGCGTGGATCTCATCCTTTCTAACGCACAAAGTTCGCTTCGGGAGGAGGAGATTGACCTATTTCTATGTCAAAAGAAGATTAATGGTTGATTCAATGTATTAAAAAATATATATAATCATAAAATTCCGCTGCTTAGAATCTTAATGTATTTTGCTTTACACGTTAAGCGACCAGATTACATTACCGCAGTACAAGTCAAAAAAATAAAAGTTACTGCCAAAATTGATTCATAATTTTAATTTCCAATACGTTCTCTGGTGGTGAAATTGAATCTCAGCTTAAGTGGATTTGTAAAAAGCATTTTAATGTTTTCCAAGAGCTTACAAAGTTTTCCGAAGGCAATTGCATCCACATCAATTACTTGCAAGTTCTCAATCACTTAAACATAGAGTTTGTTCACCCGTTAATATAATATGAACGCATTTAAATTTAATGTTCATACTGCCACGTTTATAATTGAAACTGCTTGGTTTTGAAAGTGTACATGAGATCATCGTCTTGTAAATAAATATTTTGCTCCCAGTTTATGTCAACTACAAAGTTTTTTTTCAACTTGCAGCTGCAGGACTGACGTATTATATCGTATACTCGATTGCTGATTTATTTATCAACTCTTTGTAGAATAACAAACATCCACGCGGGCATATGTTCAAAAATAAATATACTCCAAACATCCGAAAGATAAACTTTATCATCACAGAGATTGAAAAACGAGTGCGCACTTTAGTTTAATAAAGGATTGTTAATTACTATACAAGACGCATTAACTACCAACACTAAAGAGGATTAAATGGGTGGAAAGAGCACTAAAACTAAACCAAGCGGTACAAAAAGGTATTTTACACATACAGCAAAAAGGATAAGAGAAAATATACGAAAGTGGAGGAGTGAAACACACAACTTGCACTTATTACTTAACACGCGTTACATAAAATTTCTTATCACTTTCACAATTTCTTACATGTAGAGCACTGCGTTTGCAATTTTAAATTGAATTTAAACTACATGTCAATACTTCTGGCGAATATTAAAACAGGCAGAGTTTTCGAAACGGGAACATTCGGTCAATGTACTCCTTATTGTTACAATTGCATTTGGACGTAATAAAAACAATACACGCTGTTTTAGATATTACTGGCAACTATAAGATTTTACCAATACACATAAATTCATACAACACATATTACTTCCGCACGTTTTATTACTGAACACATTCTTAAAATATAGCAATATAGCTAAAGCACGCCATCATTCATTCGAATAATAAACAAAACAGTGTTAATGTTGACAACAAATTTTATTTACATTTAATTTCGAAAATATGGGGTTATTTTCCATGCATTTAAGTGGTTAAAATTTATACATATACATAGTGTAAAATTGGTTAAATATAAAAATTAATGCACATATAATAAAATAACCGTCGTCACGGTTTAAATTACCAGGATTTTATATAATTAATGATAATTACATTGAATGATTCAATTTCATGTCCCTCCTTGAAAGGGTCCTCAAAAGCGAAGCTGAAAATGTGCTTTAGCCGAACCTCAAATCGCAATTTTCACAATTTATTTGATACTAGCTATACTCGTGACTCCGCGTACAGCTAAAAATTTTTTTGCGATGAGCTTTTACTGCGAACCTGAGAGAGAAAAACTATCGTAAATTATATTGACTTAATCGGCTTCGCACCTTAACCTAATCTGAGAGAAAAAAAATTGCCGTAAATTATATTGATCAAGATGGTTTCTCCCCATAACCTAATCTGAAAGAGAGAGAGGAATAGGAGAGAAGAGAGAGATAGGAGAGAGAGAGAGAGAGAGAGAGAGAGTGGAGAGAGAGAGAGTGGAGAGAGAGGGAGAGAGAGGGAGAGAGAGGGAGAGAGAGAGAGGAGAGCGAGGAGAGCGAGGAGAGAGAGAGGAGAGAGAAGAGAGAGCGAGGAGAGAGAGAAAAAGAGAGGGGAGTGCAAGGAGAGAAATAGAAGAGAGAGAAAAGTTCCTATTTATATTAATTTAAATGGCTTCGCCCCTAAACAAATCTGAGATAAAAAAAGTCGTAAACTATATTGATTCAAATAGCTTCGCACCCTTACCTAACCGGAGAACCAAAAACAAAAAATTGTCGTAAATTATGTAGACTAAAACTACTAACCTAACCTTGGAGGAAAAATAAAATTCTTCTGTAATTTGGAGAAGGTAATAATAATATAAGAGTGCTGCGGTTTAGGTGTTAATTTTTAATTTATATGTAGATTTTCTTTTAAAAGTGTATAAGATTTAAGAGTTGTGTATACTGGTGAATAGTGATTCAAAAAAATTGAATTATTAGCGCAAATATATACTGACAACAAGCACACCTAAGCGGGAAGTCCAGGTATCGGATGCGTACCTATAGGAGCTGCAAGAACACTCAAGGAAAACCAGGCTGAAGTTTAAGTATAAATGAAATTAAATAAAAATTATTATTTCCTATTTTCCTATCATACTAAAACCGTAACTTCCACTTCTTCTCACAAAAATATAACTAACGTCACTAACGATTTCGACTGACACAGCGATAGCCGTGGTGGTTGTCCTTTCGATCACTTAAAGAACTTGATATCCTCTAATTAAATATGCCATCGAAAAAATTTCACAACGATCCGTTTGGCGTCGCGACGCCTTCAAAGTTTCAAAAACAAACGCCCATATCTCCGAAACGGTAAATCGGATGGAAAAATTAAATACTGTAAAAAAGTCTTATGGTTCGACATTCTCCGGTAATATACAGGGGGTAAAAAAATTTATTTTGTTATTGGGGATCGTTTGCAGGGGTCCACGCCGGCTTATATTTTGCAAATAGTATGTGTTTTGACCAAAAGTTTAATTTTCGTCTCCGTTCTCCCGCTATGAATTTTTAAAGTTTATTTTTATTTTTGCGATTTCCGGACAACATAGAATTATGGTTGTACTCTATTCCCGTCAGTTTTTTCAACTATTTCTGCCGTAATTCGACGGAAGCGAGTCAGTTTTATAAAAAAATGCCCAAACACCCCAAAGAGGCTTTCATTATCAACCCAAAAAAAAAAAAATTACCCCAAAAAAAAGTTTTTACAACAGTTGTCCCTTCATTTCCCTCCCACGACCGGAGTTTTTCTCAAATATTTTTTCTCCTTCATCATACGATGCGCCTTTTAATTCCCTTTCTTCCCATGTCCTCGCCTTTTTTCACCACCCTTATTTCGTCCGATATAAAATTAAAGGTGAAGAAATTCGCAGACCACTGCCACGAAATTTGTGGATATCCATTTTTTTTTCGCACCTGTCGTTTCCCATATGACTCACTCTTTTGCACTCATTCAAATTTCATCAGTCAAGCCTTACGTACGATATATTTTTTCCAATTTTTTTTTGCGAGGCGAGGCAGTAGCTTTTAATGAAAGGCGGTAGCCGAGGTTCACTACCGGCTCGAACAAAAATTATTGGTTCAATCGCGTTAATCCCTAAACCGCCACCGTGAAATTAAACAGAGCCGGATTAATTTTTGTCTTTTTTCTTTATACATTATTGATACCAACTTTTGCCAAAAAATAATTTTTTTTTCTTTTTATATTTAATACCACAGACCATTTTATAAATTTTATATCTTTTTAAAGTGCACTAGTTTATTATAACTATACATATTTAGAGCTGTATTTATTAAAACATTTAAATTAAAAAAAATAATTTTTTTATTTAATTAAACTCGAAATAGTAAACTAAAATATAAATATGTCAAAGATAATTAATTAACTAGATTTATTTAAGTTTAGGGTAAATATTATGCTTATATTATTAAAACAAATAGCGATGTTAAGCATATTTGCAAACAATGGCGCAAAAATAAAAAACAAAAACAGAATTTAACGCTATTAAAAATAACATGCAGTTTGTATTTAAATAATAATGACGTTAAAAAAATTGGCAACGTTTTAAAATTGCTATTAAAGTTGAGTTGCATTAATATTAAAAAAGTGCCAAAGCCGAAATATAAAAATAACTTGTTTCGATATTTTACTTTTATCTCGTAGAAATTGTGGGGTAATTATAAAGCTGGTAATATAAATAATTTTGAATGCTACTGTAAAAGCTGCAACCGAGTGTTAAATCGTTTCCTAATATTTGTTTCATTTAAACTTTTAATTACATTTTAAATAAGTTAAATGCATTTTAAATTTTGTGTCAAGAATTACCGAACGTGTATTCAGTATCAACATGTTTAAAAATAAATTCAATATTCGTTGTATTGATAGATTAGTATTAAAAGTATTGTGTATATAACGTTTTAAAAAGTAGGTAGATTTTATGTATTAGAAATTTTTTTTCAGCTATTGTATCCTCCACTCGAATTCCCGTACGCGAAAAAAATTCATCGCAGATGGCGCTGTAATCGTATGAAAAACAAATCTTGCGAAGTTTTTTTCCTGCAATTACATTGCCACCTACGTCGTAGGTCCCAAGAATATTGTTTCATGTGTTTTAGCCGTAAAATCTGAATTTGCAATAAAAATTGGGGTTGTTCTTTGAGATTTCACCTCCCCCGCCACTTGGGTGAAAAATTTTCGGCAAAAATGGATGTGCACCTCTAAACCCTTATTTTTTTTTCAAAAATTTATCATTCGATATGTATTTTAAGAAATATTCCTCTGTTAAGATTAAAGTAAGGAAATAATTGGGTGATAAAATCAAAAAAATAATGTAAAGATTTTTTTTTATTAACGTTTTATTTGGTTTAAATCACAATATTTATTTTGATTGGTTTGAAATAAAAAGATTTAGAAACATTAATGCTGTCAGTACCATCACGTTATTTCTGACTAATTTTGATGGTGTTTAAAAATAGGCTGTCGTCTGTCGCCTATAAAACGACTGGTGCTTAAGAATTAAATTTTATAAGTGTGACAAATTTAATCCTTTCAGCAGCTTAACACCTAAATTTATTGAATTCTCATAAAATGCAAAGCAATTTTCAGAGATATATTAAAGGAAATAGTAGTAGCACAGGTAGTACTTTGATATAAAGTGTGGTAGTTAAACTAAAGCTAAAGTGTTATATATTAATGACATATCTATAATGCTAAAGAAACTTTGCACATTTTTAAAACGATGAAGTGTATGCTATCATAATAAATCCCTGGAAAACTTTTGCTGTGACGACGTTTTTAAAGCATCACCATAAAACGAACGACCGATATGACGTGACTTTGAAGGACAAGTTGTAATTATAAATTATTGCAGTCATAACATAGCTAGTGAAATCAAAAATCTTAAACGTGATGCCAAGACAAATGGAATTACTTGGAAACACAATTACGACAAAATAACCTAACAAAGGATTGTACATTTTTTACAGGACGCAAAAAATATACTTAAAATAAGTTAAAGAATTAATAAGCAACAATTTATTAAAAATCTCGATTGTTTAGAAGGTAAAGCGTATAAAAATATTCAAATTTTGATGTAAATTTGTTGTACTTTTGATTATATGTCGTGTAAATACAATAAAACTCATCACGTAGTGGTAATATGAAACTTTAACTGCAATTGAGGAAAGATAGCACAGAAAAGTTAATAAAAGAATTGGGAGTTAAAAATAAGGGATGGGATTATTTCAAAAACAAAACTCTAAAAAGTGCACATGATGGAATAAGAATAATAAAACAAATTGGCTATGTATTAAGGAAACATTAACGCAATATCGAATAAATGTGCTAAATCATTTAAGTTCTGGAAAATAGCTGCAGTACTAATAGATTACAAATCATAACAAGCTACAAAGATACCAAAAAAATGCAATTGGATAAGCCCTGATGCGAAAATCAAAATTAACTATATCTTAACAAAACATCAACGCATAATCTAGGATGTCAAGGTACTGAATCGATTTACCACTGGAAAAAACTACCGACTAGTAAGAGCTGCAGTGTTTCATAACCTGGCGTGCGTGCAAAAAACTAAAAAGTAAAAAAATATATAACAAGAAATTTCCTAATTTAAATCGAATGAAGAATAATATGTAAATATAAACAGAAGCCATTAAACATGCAGAGAAAATTAAATTAAAAATTAATGTGAGTAAATACACGTATGTATTTGAAACTTAAAACAAATAAAATCCCATTTCAGTCACACCCACACAAACTATTCTCTTACTCTCTCTCATTCAAATTTACAAATTCCTAATTCTGCTGAAAACATATTTTGTTATTACAAATTCCCAATTCTGCAGTAGACAACACAAACATACTTTGTTATTACATTTTGATAGATTTGTGTGGAAACAAGTATATCACAACAAAGTCAAAAGCCTAATATTATATAAACTATAATATTTTATGTTGCACTAAATGTTTAATTGGTAATAAAAATTTCAACAATAGTTGCTAGACTTTAACCCAACATTGTTTCGTCATTGCTTGCTGTTCGTATTTATTCACGAATTTCTGTGAAAGTAACATGGAAATGTTAAAATTATTACTGATGACATTTCGCGGAAAAACAATAAAGGTTATGCAAACAAGTTGACACTACAGACAACTATTTAATAGAGATGTGTCAAATGCTGTCAGTTTAAGATTTAAAATGGCGCCCTGGCGGCATACAAAACTAAAGAAATATATGCATAAGCAATAAATGGATTTGAATTTATTGTTACGCATATTTATTGGTTTAAAGTTCAAAAAGAGATAATTTAAGCTTTAATCGAGATAAAAATCACTTTTTAACTACATACAAAATCAGCTAGGCTGGTAGGCCGCCAGGCTGGACACGTGTTTGACACATCTCTATTAAAAGCAATGAATGAATAAATGGTTGAGGTATTTGTTATGATTTTAAGCTTAACCTTCTGTGGTGTTTATTGGGATTTTATTCGCTAAAAGTCGATATGTAGAGGTCCTCCTGATCAATAAATTTGGTACACGTATGACGTGGAAAAAGTAGTGCCCCGAAATAACGAAAATCAGGCAGTGAAAGGTAAATTCAAATTTTTTTAGAAGATTAACAGCGGACCACAGGTTAAAAACCACTGTTCTAGACCACTTGCATAAATAAATAAAATAATAAAATAAAATTATGTGTTGTATTCAAACCTCTAATAAAAAAAATGCCAGAAATAATTTCATTTTAACTACGTTGACGATTAAAAAAATGGAGGTGTGGTCACCACCTTTATTTACAATGTTCTTTGGGTTAACTATCATATTTAAAGATGTTAAAATGTATGTTGGCAATAATAATTCAATTATTGACGTCTATCACTTTTGAGGGGTAGTTAACGCTATTTCATTTATTGTCAGCTGATCAAATGACATTACGTCTCTGCAACTTGATATGAATATGAATAATTACACTGACAATGTTGCATAGCAACAAAAAAAAAAAAGTTCTTAAAATGTTAAATTTTGAAAAAAATGATAAGAACAAAATTTGTGTAAAATTAATTTCTACAAACTTTTGTACTCTTGTGTTTTTTTTCATAAACTCAATAGATTTTGAAATACATATTTGCAAAAAACCTAAAAACCTCACCAATAAACTACCACTTCCTATTTTTGGATTTTAGCCAAAAGTCACTGGGACATCCCAATTTTTGTTAAAAGCTTAAATATGAATTTTTAGGACGATCAGTTTAGCCGTCTGGGCTGTAGAGAGGACACAGACAGACAGACAGATACCACTTTGAAATCAACTTTTTCTGAATGAGGGAGGTCGAAAACGGATATTTCCGCAAAAATCTCGATTTTTAAAATTGTCGCGATTACTATACTTTAATTTACTTTGTAAATAAAAGTAAAATGTTCATATGAAATTTACTTCATTCAATGAAGGAAACTTAAAACTGCACCTAAAATAAAGATGGCGGTTTCCGAGATTAAGTCAACAAATAGCAATAATATTTCAGAAAAAAATTCAAAACCCCTTCTAATAAAAAAACAACACAAATCTATTAACCTCCTAACCAATATAACCAAATTATACGAGCCACCAACGTGGCAAATAGATTAATGTAATCAAGCTTATTAATTGGAATGCAAATGACAATAAAATAAGTATACCAATACCTAATTTATATATTTTCCAAACATTCATAATGTATATATAATATATTGCATGTGTCATTAAAACTCATCTAGTTTTATTTAAATTTTATTTATAATCATGTTTAAAATCTGATCTTCGTTCATGGATCATTAGGTAAATCTTTTA
>JARJDX010083723.1:0-15470 GCA_030264735.1 Gymnusa sp. GC000175
TTTTTATAAAAAAAAACTATATCTTAGTTACAGGGCCGGATTTAGGGTTAGGGAGGCCTAAAGCGCAAATGAAAAGTGGGCCCCAAAAAAAGATTTTTCTTGACTTTAATTTCTTTTTGGTAGTAGTTGTTTATACTATAAACTAAAAATTGTTATAAGTTACACCTATGAAATTGACCAAAATTAAAAAATGTGTAGTGTGTCGATTTATGTGTGTGAGTGTGTGGCAAGGTTTCTCAAAAACTAGTAAAGATCTCATCACAAAAATTTATATTTGAGCTTTTAATAATAATTGGAAGAGCCCAGCTACTTTTGGCTCGAAATTGAAATTTGTTACGTTTTTCCCAAAATATTTATAATTTTCTATTGCATCAAACTCATTTCGTACATCTTGAACGAAAATTATCAAATTCTTCAACAAACATATTCCTATTTAAATACTCAAATCTGGGCATCCTAAGACTTTACTAGTAGCGTTTGCTCTTTCTTATAGGTAATTCCAGACTATCAACAAAATGGATGGTTCTAAATTTTTCATTTTCTTAATGAGTGTTAATCTGCTTTTGCTCTGGCAATAGATTTTGCATTTTTCAATGCCCGTACTGCATATGCGCGAACGGACCAACGAGTGTCAGACTTTCTGTACATACTCTCGAAGGTTCTAGGATAAAATGTCCCCGGACAAAATGGTACGGACAAAATGTTCCGAGGACAAAATGTCGCCGGTTAAAATATCATACGAATAAAAATTTTACATGTACAATCTTAATTAGGGATTAAATTTACATCTTTTTGAAGCTTCGAAAAGCAATATTTATTAATCGTCGTCAACTGGAACTAGGAACAACAACGGGAAAGAAAAAGAAAACATACATTCGCATAAATAAAGCACTCCACACAATGGTAATTGAATACAAAAACCGAGATCCTGTCACGTATCTAGGAGACATTGCCGTATTCTAAATATCAATGTGGTTTGATTTTGACAATTATAAAGTTTTATTCATAAGAGCAGGCAATTTATAATGACATAGTTGTAAAAAAAAACAAAAAAGGAAAAAAATAAAAATATATTTTAGTAAAATTAGTACTTGCAGTGGTTTTTTCACAAATCCTTTTCCATACAGTTGTCATCCAACGACATTTTATTGCTACGATATTTTGTCCGGGGACAATTTGTCCAGCCACCCTCTCAAACCGTTGATATTTTAAAACTGCTATAGAAAATCTCGATATCTTTGTCTTGCTTGTGCAAAAATATTTGCAAGGAATATACAAATATGCTTTGTCGCGAACGTATAGATTTATAGAAAGTTTTTATATTTTACATAAATTTATAGAACATGGTATTTTCATTTTTTTATATTTTTTACAAAACAAAATTGAACTAGATATTCATAATATTTTTAACATAAGTTTTTTTTATTAATCTAAGCATATTCCCGACCTACATTATGCTTTATAATAAAAGGGTCTATTGGACCTCTTTTGGTCCGACGACACAGAAAACGAAAAAAAATTGGTTTTGAAATAAAATTAAACTAGAACATTGAACTTAGAACAGAACTTAAAAGAAAACAAAAATATTTTTCTAATGTATGTATTTTATGCTATAAAATAAATTTTGATTTTTTTCAAAATTTTTGGGCCCCACTGAAAAAAATTATGTAAGTTAGTTAGAAGTAGGCCCCTCAGGACCGGTGGGCTTGAAGCGGCCGCTTATCCCGCTTCTACTAAAATCCGGCCCTGCTTAATTATCGTCTTTAATACAAATTAACAATGGTGAGTTCTTAAAATATTAAATTTTGAAAAAGCGATAGCAACAAGATTTATTGCAAATTTAATTCTTCCTCTTCCGGTTGGTATATTTTAGTCAAAAGTCACCTTTCCTGAATTTCGGGCCACTTAGTTTAGCCGTCAGGGCTGTAGAGGACACAGACACGGTGTCCCGACATATCATCATGTGACATATCATCACGCGACATTTTATCACAGACAGTTTATCACACGACAATTCATCACATGTCCATATCATCACATAACCTTTTCATCACACGATATTTCATCACGTGTCTATATCTTCACATGTACTTTTCATCACGGACAAAATCATCACGCATTATACTGGCGGATTTCCAAATTATGTCAGCCTACAGCGGTAAAATCTAAGTAAGCAAAAAATGAATAAAAAACCTCTTTGCCTAAAATACCTTTTTGGTTGTAGAGCATACAAGTATAGAGGCGGGAATTAGCCAAATAAATAATTTTAAAAATTTCACAATAAATCATCTAATGGTTTTCGCCGTCAGATTCGCCCCTCCTGACGTATAGCCTTTCCTCTGCCTGTAATGCTGGCAACTTACATTGCAGGTGGACCTACAGTTTAGCGTTGATTCCGAACCACTGGAGTTACATGATTTCTCATCCAACTCCGGACCAGAGAAGGTTTTAGCCATGAAACCCCACGCTGATAAGGCGGATTGGGGAGTTGGGGCAGTGTCGGGTATTTAAATATTTAAATAAATATTTTGCATGCTGGGCGCGAACCCTCGATCTTGCACTCAGCAGCCGGATGCCTAGACCGCTGAGCTACACTGCTACTTATCTAATGGTAAAGACTGATAAAACAAAGGTCAGAATTCTTAGGGAGTAGAGCAGTACTGCTACTAGTAAAGTGTGCTTAATAGGCGAATCATTGGAACATGTAAAGAAAACTAAAAAATATTTGAGAAGAATATTGCATTGGGATTTACCTAATCTCAAAAGATGCCGTCTCTACCTAAATGTATTATCTCTGACCGCTCCATATAAATTTGTTACGTTGCTGATTTGATGTAAATTACCTGGAATTTCCAGGTTAAATAAATTGCTTTCACTACAAAAATTAGCAATATATAACAAAAGGGCCTAAAATTCATAATTAGTTTACTAAAAATTATATCCTACGAATTATAACTCGTACGATAAACTTTATCTGTGTGAGTTACTAATAGTAACTTTGTTATTATTTTGTTTTAGGTAAGTAGTAATTATATTATAATTATAAACATTAATGTATATTCTAGTGATGAAATTTTGTGTGATGATTTTGTCCGTGATGAAAAGTACATATGATGATATAGACACGTAATGAAATTTCGTGTGATAATTTTGTCTGTGATGGAAAGTACATGTGATGATATATACGCGTGATGAAATGTCGTGTGATGAACTGTCTGTGATAAAATTTCGGGTGATGATATGTCGCGTGATGATATGTCATATAACCGATTATATGATGTTCATTTGCAGGTATGGTGTTTATCGATAGTTGTAACTGTTCATGGAATAGTTGTTGTTGGCTTCTGGATTTGCTAATATTTGGTACATATACGCTGATAATATGTAATCTAAGAATTACAAAGATTGCTTTTTCGTTGACGTATGATATGTCATGGAATTTTCTGTGGATGAGTACCCCCTCGCCTTTTTTTGCTTTTTCTTCTTTATTATTTTCACTACATGCAATGATGTAGTCACTATGGTTCCTTGTTCATTTTCCTTCTATTTGGTTTTAGGCGATATTGTTTATTACCGCTTGGTCACTGGTGTTCCACGACATAATGTTCCAGGTGCCAATCTTATTGTAAGGTTTTCCATAAATAGTTTTGTCCTTGATCGTTGCTGGGTAGTTATCCATTTTGTCCGTTCGGGTCCGAGACTATTTCTCATACTTTGAGCGATGGTTTGTTTTTTACGGTGGGTAGAGTGCTAAACTGACCCACAAACCCTACGTTTTTTTCCGGGATTGGAATAGGCAGTGGAGGTTAGTAGGCTACTCGCTTTACCCACCACCTGCACCGGAGTTATTTATTAATTTACAATGGTAATTTGTACAACCAGGTTTTTTTATTTAATTCTAGTTGTCATTTTTATTTGCAGTTTGTAGCGTAAAATGGCATTTCAAAAATAAACCTTTACCTCAAATCAAATACGAAGTTATGTTAACCTTCAAGGGTACAATATGTCGATGGCTAAATATACAGTACGGTCTATTAAAAAGTACTAAGAACAAAGTTGAAATATTCTACAACCCGTTTAATAAATATTCCTAGGTTGAATGAAATTACTAGAAGTAAAATATTATTTAATGCAATTATTGTTATTAATTTAAGAAAAAAATTAAATTTATCAATCAAGTATTTATTTTGAAATAAAATGATAAAACTTTAACACAATTAGAATAATTATATAATTACCAAACGATACGAAAACGGAATATAATTGAAAGATAATATTCATAATTGAAATAATTTCAAAGTATAATTACATAATAAATTAACCATTAAAAGCTTCTTATGATAATTTAGTAAATTGAAATGCATTGTAGTAAATTTACCACCTTGAGCACGCTCTTTCTTACAACAGGTAGAAGAAGATTGATAATATTTACGATCGAGTAGTTTACCACACGCTGTGATCGTAAGTACCTACTGACAAGTTCAGCTTGCCGTTTAGTTTTGGATCGACAGTTGTTACTTTATTATAGAAATAAATATGAAAGATGATGTACTTTACGGCGAACTTCTTAAGAAACTTTGAAGTTTTTTTTGTAAGTTATCCCAAGAAAGTTTTAAATAGACGTGCTGTGAGTTTAAAAGTATTAATTACCTATTTCATTGTTTTTTTTTTATCTGAAAATCAAAATCATAAGCGCTTTATATTAAATATAAGAGTTTGATTTTAGAAAAGAAATCAATTTTATTTGTGATAAACAATTACTTTTATTACATTTATGCGCCGTAGCGTTCTGTTTATAATTTTTTTAAATAATAAATTAGGAAGCACAAAAGCTTTAAAAAATATAATGAGTAATATATAAATAAAAAAAGAGAATAAAACATTATGTATCCCTTTAGCACGCTTTATTTTACTTCGCATTACCCTATTTGTTTACTTTTCCTAAATATGAATTACCATTTGCACTGCACCATCACCTGTAATTATGATATTATTATTTAATTTGTTTGAAAATTTTTATTTTGACACTATTTCTTTTTCTTCCACAAATTTTATTTGAGACATTTTTTCAATGAGTTTTTTTTCGCTTACGGGAAAGTCGAGTGGAGAACACACTAAATATTTATCAAAATTTTATTAGGTGCTTTTTTTGTGCCTTTTATTAAATTTTAATGCCTTTTTTTAATTTTTTAGGGTTTTTTAATGTATTTTTATTAAAATTTTAAGCTTTTTAAGCACTTTTCCGTTTTTTTTTGTACCTTTTGGTCTTTTTAATTATAAATAATAAATAACTCATAATATACATTGCTCAAAGAACTTAGTGGCGGATAGATTGTCATTATAAGACCCCAAAAAACTTCCTACAGAATCTTCCTAATCAATTCTTCAAGACTAAACCAAAGTAATTCCTATTTCTTTACGAATTGTCCTTTTAGTAACAAAGTTAGCGCTTAAAAGTCGTTTTTCTGAATCTCCATATTAAAATTATCCCACGCAGAGATAGAAACTCACCAAAAACACTTCTTTTATACCTTTGCTCGCTATATACTTTAAAGCAGTAGAAGAACCCCGGCTGATGGATCATATTAATGAATCATAAATCAACTCTGTAATTAATGTAATGCAAAAAATGCCCAGTGTTAAAGTTATTTTAATAAAAAAAATCGCAAATTTATAATTGCTCTGTACACAGTTCACAAAGTAAATTATAGGAATTGCAATTAAATGATAAAATAGGCAAACTATATATTTATTTATCTGTTTAGTTGTTTTACAAACAAATTATTTTATCACGAAACGACCTGATTTTTGGTATATCGTGCTAAAATTAATTAATTTAATTAGATTAGCATTTAAAAAATGCAGATATATTTTATATAAAATTATTTAAATGTACGTACATTTAATTATAAAAATACCATGCAAAAGATAATTTAAATATAAAAATATACTCATTTCATTTTTAATTTTTTTTAATTAATTAATGTTATTCAACGTCCATGCATTTATAATAAAAAAATTACCATCAAAGGCAGCAATTAAATTTTCCAAAAAAAAAATATTAACAGAATCCACATTTTAATATAAAATTCATAAAAAGTGTGTTTTAATTTAATGATGATTCTAGAGACGTTTAATTAAATTTGTGTAAGAAAATATAAATTAAAGCAAATACAAAAAGCGTTTGTTTGACCAAAATTCACAACGCGAAAGGAATTACTTCGGTTATTGAAGTTGTTACCATATTACGGCTGAAAAATTAGGTGTAGGATAACAAAAAAAAATTTAAAGATTTTACGTGGAAATGGTGGAAAAAGAGTTCCCGGTTGGCGAAATGAAATACTACGAAATATAAATTATACGGTAAGAGAATGATCTAAAAGAATTCTGCACAAAAAAATACTAGAAAGAGGAATGTAGCAAATACTTTCTATTGTTTGCAAAGGGTAATTGCTCTTAAAAAAATGTCCTGTTATTATTACAAAGACTTAATAGAAGAAAAGAATTCGCAATAAAATATAATACATATGATATATTTATATAATTTTTTTTAATTAATTATATTTTAAATTAATTTAATAAATAATAATGTAAGTAATATAACTTTTACTTAGTATAAGCAATTTTATGTTTAATGGATATTTTATTTTTTACTTTTAGCAAAGCACATATGCTGCTTCGTTATTGATCCTCTTAAAGCTAAAGAAGTTTTGGACTTTAAAGGATTCAGGAAGCGAAGTATATTTCGTTTTTTATGTCTAAAGCAGAATATTTCATTATTTCTAGTTCTTCAATTGTCGGTACTAAATTTATGAGAAAAATTTATAAATGAACTTCATAGTCAAATGAAATTTATTAACCGTTAGAGAAACTTTAACTTTAAAACTTATTTACTTGAGAATTTTTATTAGCTCATACATTTTAAATTTTAACGTGAAATATTTTGTATTTAAAAAAGGATTTACGTGGCTACAGATTAAGTCAATGACAAACAAAAGTATATTTTTATATAGCTATGTGATCCTGAAGTACATGTATATAAATAAAATGAACTATGGTTGAGTTCGCAACACCGACACTCGCATATATCACTTGTTGTTGTTTACAGCTTCCTTCCTGACCAGTTTGCGTTTGCACTTCCCTGTTGTATACATTCTTCCAACCAACCTTTGTCTTAGATTCTCAGTCTTGCTACTTAGCAACAATTTAAAGTTACTTCAAGTGCATCCGACATCAAGAAAGCGAAAACGTACATATTTTCAACTACGACATTCACAACATTCTTTCTTGATTGATTACGCGTATATTGTTAATAGAATCTCGGTAATTAAAAATTAACTAAACCACCTTAAACGTCCTTATTTTGATTAAAAAATGAGTGGATTTCATATAAATCCAATATTATATTTTTATTTTAAACTATAAAATACATTTTTGTTATAAAAGTTGTATAAGTAGGTTGGTAATATGGAAGGGTATGAACTAAGAAATTTTTGGGTGGTGATGGGCATTTCACTAGAGAATATTCAGCTACATGAATACATCTATTCATATTATAAAGTACAAAACATAGTTTAGCATCAACTTAGCTTGTTCATTTTAACAAATGCTATAGGAAGATGGAGTGACATAGAAGACATTGTACTTAGTCTGACAAATCTTGTTTATTATCCCGTTTCCTAGTGACAATTGTATCCAGTTCCTACCCTTTTTAATGATATATTATACAGGCTGATGGATGCAACAACAAGTACCTTTTCTACCCTAAATATAAAATGCAAAATAAACAAATGACATTCCTTTTTCACATGATATTTATTATGCAAATTTCGTTTTAAAATATATGTTTTTTACTAAGATTTTAATAAAAATAAGAAAATGTTTACTTTTAACCCGTAATAATTGGTTATATTTTGTTATGATCCATGAATGAATATATGGGCACGCACATGATACGCAAAGAAAATATTATTAAAAAGGCATACACTCAACGCCACCTATTGGGGTTTAAAATAGACAGGGGACGCGACATATTATAGAAACCTGCCAAGAAACTAGATAAAAATGTTCTTGTCCCCTACACTATCTAACTATCAATAATTTAATGATTTTCTACATTTTTTTGTTGTTTTATGTTTTTTTTTTACTTTTTATCCCTCTACAATAATTCAGCTTCTCCGCTTGTTCTTGTCTCTATACTGTTTGTTTTTTTTTCAACTGCTTTTCTGATTTTTCCTTCTGATCTTATTCTACTTTCTATTATACACGTTGAAATCCCTTTCAGTCTACCACCCCTCATCTCTTTTTATTTTCTAGTGCTTCTTTGGGTTTTCTATACATTTTTTTATGTTCTTGCACTCGTTATCCTTTTCGTTATTTTTGGTGGATATGTACCACACCTAAAAAAACACCCCGTGATTCTTCATTCTTCAGGTACACCAAATTTATTTTTCCCTTATTTCTTTCTTTTTGTGCCTAATATTTATTTGAATTTACCATTTCTTTTTTTTTTAATTCCCTGGATGAGATTCTGATAAACCAAATTATCCATATTATAAAACCATATTTTCTATATGTTTTGCAAAAAATAAAAATAAAAAATTAACAATTGGGGTTTCATGGCTAAATACCATCTCTGGTCCGGACTGTGGGTCCACCTGCGTCAGCAGTGGCGTCGTAAAAAGGCCGATCAAGAAATTAGAAAATATAAAGATAAAGAAAAAAAAATATGGATGCAAATGTTGAGTGATTACCAAGAATAAAGTTGATATCAAAATTTATAGGATACCCAGTTTAACACTTTGGTAGAAAAAAGTATACATTTCTAAATTATGGTTCAAAACCTTGTATTGTTGTGTATTTTAAAGCATGAACAGTTTAAATAAACAAGGGTCCTTCCAGCGGCGTTAATTATTTTTATTGGCCGCAAAAAAAATAATTTTGTATTTTACATATAATCTTACAAAAATTTAAAGATTAGGACCACCATTGCCACAAATTTATCGTTTTATCTTATATGTATGGAAGATCAAAAAAATGTTGTCAAATCCTGCAAAATCGTACCAACGAAAGGATTAATAAAATGAAGTCCTCAAAGACGATAAATAGAAGCGCACCTTCTATCTACATTTATTTTTAAAACCGTAACCCTGTTATTTATTTTCCTCTATTTTCTTTTCTTTAGTTTTTTTTATTTTATTTTGCTGTCAAATTTAGTGATTGAGGAGATGCATGTAAAGATACATGCGTAAAACGTCTTGTGGCAGTTTGAAAACTTTGCCGCCTATACTCTGTTTATATTTATTCAGTTGTGGGCGTTTTAATATCATTGCTTAATCATACGACCCAATTATTACCAATATATCCATGTTAATTATATATTAATCCGATTAAAATACATCTCAATGAATTATTTTAACACAATGATATTAGCAATAAGATTATTAAGATGTTTGGAATTTTCTATTAATATAATTATCAAAGCCGTCTATCTCTGATCACAAAATAAAACAATAATTTTAAGGGAGGAAAAAAATCATTAAAGTTGGTTTTCAGCTGTCAATTTATTTGGAACCTTTGTTTATTTCATTATTTATGTAAATATTAAAAAGTGATGTCCACACTGATTTGCAATTTGAGTCTTTAAAAATATTTTAATTTTTGTATAATAAGTTTAAAATAGAATAGAAATTAAAATTAAAAGACCGTACCAAAAATGTGACCTATATTTTGGAGTTACTTATTATGATTCAGTGTTTAATTCGGACATACCATGCTCCCCAGATAAAAACAATATGTCAACGATTCCCTGCAGAAAAGCAATGGCAACAAAAATTATATCAAATTAAAAAAATTATATTAAATTAATTTTTTAGAATCCAATTAACCAGTTAACTAAGGGATATAAAAAAACCTAAAAGTTTTTTTTCTAATTAAAACTGCATATGAATGGTGTTCACTATTTGTGGACTCGCAAAAATAATAAATTACGAAATTAATTAAATTTCAAATGCAATTTTGATTACAATGCGGCTTACAGCAAGAAATTAAACTAAAAACTTTATTAATTTATTTGTATCAAGAGATGAAAAATATAAAAATAGATCACTAAAATTCAAAATAAAAGGTTTAAATAAAAATTTACTAAACATTAACTGTTTAAGAAAGTTTATCAATAAATGACTTAAACTAAAAGTTAAATATTTTGATTGCACTAAAAACATTGAAAGATTGGATGTATGTTCTTTAGCTTACTTATATTATAATGGAGATATAACGAGATGAAAAGAGAGATGGACGGACGGTAGAGGAAGATATGGGGAATGCAAAGAATAATTAAATTAGAAATAACGGATGATACATAAATACTTGCTTTCGTCTAATAGCAGACAAAACGCACTATATGAAAGTAAGCAAGAAAATCGCCTACACTCGGCAACTACAAGAAGAACACAAATAAAATAAAGGCAGAAGCGTGGAAAACAGTTTTTTAAACCTATATAAAGAAAATAGAAAACTAAACACCTGCTGTTTGGGGAAGACAAATAAGATGATATCGGTATAGAACTAATACATAAGAAAAAGAAAACACTTTAAAATATCAGAGAAATTAAAAAATGCCAAAATTTGAAAAATAAAAGTTACAAAGAGAATTGCTAACCATTTTCAGGAACATAATAACAAAACAAAAAATACGGGTCAAAAAACAATCCCAGACATTGTCTGTTATTGCGAAATAACGCTCGTCAATACCACTCTTAAAGCATTTAACAAAACAAAACAAGAGGATATTTGTAAAACTGTAGAAAACCATGAAAAACAAAAAGGTTCAGCGTTTTCATTGTTAAACAAATAGCAGAAAAATGTGTAAAATTTAACAAATATTCGTGTGCTGTTCAGGCATGAGTTAAACTTTCGAACGAGTTCACTTAACAGATATGATAATAATAATACGAGAAAAAAAAGTAAATCAGAATTAATATGCAAAATGTTTAGGGGTTTTATCCTGTCAGGATTTTGAATTTTCGGGATTCTGAACTGTCGAGATTTTAACCTTTTGGGATTTTGATTGTCGAGATTTTGATTTTCGAGACCGTCACCCGGGTACAAGACGTGGACTATAGAAGTTAATAGGCTAACTGATGCATTAAATTGGATACATCAAGAGAGACAATTGATAAAAATCATAAAATCGAGAAAGTTGGAATACATGTGACACATAATTCGAAACCAAATACAAATACATACCATGCCGATTGATCCTTACTAAAAATCGCGTTTAGGAAAGAAAAAATTGTTTTTCCTGAAAAGTCTACGCCAAAAAATAAAAATAAAAGATTTTATTGATAAAATTTTTATGGTTTTTTCATCTTTGTCTTTTATTTTGAAAGTTTTTCAGGAAATAAGACAATTTTTATTTATACAATACAATCGAAAACATTGTAACATACCATTTTAAATAAACTGCAGACTTTACTATATATAAATAATAAAGAGCAAATATTAAATTATGTGAACAATTATATACATACAAAAAAGTTATTTAATAAGAAACATAAGTTAGAAAACAAAATAAAGGTAAAAACGGCAAAAAAAAACAAAGTTCACGTTTTTATCAGATATCACAGAGCACAGTGTGTTTATTAGGTTATATATTTTATTTCCTCTGTAGATGTTATTTATTTGCGCAAATAAAGTTTGATTTTAAAAACAAGATTCGAGTGGAGTTTATTTGCACCCCAACCGAGATAAAAGCACTTTTTAAATAGGTTAAAGCTATAATAATGCACAGGGTGTTTAAAATTAAAACTTAGCTTTATAATTGTTAACTTTAACTTTAAATTTGTTGGGGAAGTCCATTATAGAGGTGATTTAATAATTAAAGTTTTTTGTAAGTAGTCTCTATATTTAGTCGCAAAGTAAATAAATAAATATAGAGACTACTTACAAAAAAATTTAATTTTTAACTTGAAAATTATTAAATTTAACATTTTAGTTGATAAGTTTAAATTATTATTTAAATTATTAAGGCGCAAATAATATTATGGATTGAGCATATCTCGAGAATGACTCGACTACTGACAAGTACCAGTGGAGGAAAAAAGAGACGGGGAAGACCAAGAAAGAGGTGGAAGTTTAAAGTAGAAAAGGATATAAGGGATCTAAAAATCAGTTACTGGAAAAAAAATCAAGCGACAGAAAAAAATAAAAAGACATAACAAATCACGCTATAAGCCTACTAGGCTCGCAGTGCTAGTATAATAATAATTTGAATTATTACAAATTATAGTAACAACTTGGGTTCTGTTTTTATTAAATCTACACTAGGTATTAACCTATTAAGGTTCTTTGTGTGCGATAATAAGTGTAAATGTTTGTTGAAAATAATTTTCCCGTTTTTTTAGAGTATCATATTAAAAAAATACCCATGACAAGGACTTTAATTACAATATGTAAGCTTTCCGGAATACGCTTGGCCAACCCATTTCAAATGGGGATCAGGCGTTAATAAGTCTGGGTGATTATTCTTAATATATAAGCAGTAGGAACACTTAGGTTTTTAATTATTTGTTTGATAACTGGGTGTGATGCTATGTGCTAATATGAGTTTTGTTTATTAGCCTTCGCATTTTACCATTCACATTCATGTACTGTTGAAGGCAATATTAATCTTAGCTGGTATATTTTTTAATTTATTTTTCCAAAATTGTAGATAAATATTAAAAGTTTTTGGATTTCATATTGTGTTAATGTTGGCTTTTTTGGCCTCTCATAAAATTTGGCTTTGTACCTTTGTTCCATCCTTATAACCACCCTATGCCGCGTCCTTCTGGTCACTACTTGTGTGGAAATACCCTAATTCATCCACCTTTTATTTGTTTTACTACCAATTCTACATTTTTATTAATCTCTAACTTGTTTTATTTTTACTCTAACTATAGTTAAAACGTCAGTATAGCCCTCTAAAGTCACAATTTTCTATTAGATCTTAGATTAGAAAATATCTAAGCGTCAGCTCAAGCTAAATTCTCTGAAGAATTATTAATATTGTAGATTTGTCCCTACCCGTAATTTCTATTTTTGATACATCCATACCTAAGTTTTACATCATATAAACTCTTGATTTTAGTTCATTCATAGGAACACGTTTGATTTTGCTACATAGAATTTTGTTCTATGTAGCAAAATCAAACGTGTTCTTACTGTAGTAGTAACCAGTTTATTCCTTATTAAGGGATATTCTTGTCTATCCGACTATCTTTAGTACTTTTTTATGTTATTAAATTTTTAGTTTTGCAATTAGCTTAAAAAAATTAAATTTCAAACACTCCCTAAATATGTTTTAAACTGTGGATTTAATAAATAATTTTTGTTTCAGGGTTTATTTCTTCTAATTATAGTTTTTGTGTATTTTAAAACATACAGTAAAGTTGTAAATTAGTACTTTTCTTAAAAGAAGTTAAAAAAGTTCTTTGAAAACTTTGTGCTATCCGTTAAAGTTTAAGTAAAAGAAGATAAATTAAAAGGGATGTGCAGCACAACTGCGCCGATTCAAGTTTGACATACTTATGCTTGAGAAACTAATCAAATAAATCACTTTTTGCATACTATAACAAATCCTTCTTAAAGTTTTTTTATCGCAAAGAAATGAATCATATTATTCACATTTTTGCAGCGTGAACTATTTAAAAAGTAAAATAAAATTCCATTGCGAAAACAGTTTGAAAATTTTTAAAGCGTTTTGTGTAGCGCGAGCAACGAATAAAATACATGCATAAAAACTAAAGGCAAAAAAAGTTTAAAAAATAATTATGGATCAAAGATTAAAAAAATACAAACAAAAAATATAGAATAAAATATAATAATAAATTTAAAAATCCAGCATAGTTTTTTTCCAAGAGAAACATACTAATTTACAGGAGAGGTAACGCGTTTCCTACTACTCTATGGGTACCGGGTTCAAACCCAGAACACAACATCGGAGTTTAACAGCTATATTCCCCTTGGTAGGCAACTAACAAGCACTGTGAATACATGTCCTAGATTAACTTCTCCAAATTTAGTGATTAGAAACCTGTGTTAAATATAGGTCCCTTGATGTTGCGTTATAACTAAAATTATATTATTACTGCTCAACATGAAAATATTTAGGAAGTCGCCTACAGTTGCTATCGAGTAACTATAGAATAATAATCTTTTTTTTAACCTTTTATTTAATTTTTTTAAATTATTTTTTTTTATTTTTTAAGCTTTAAAATGCAGATACACCAATTATACATTAGTATTCCAAAGTAAAATGCAAGTAAAGGATTTCTTTTTAATTGAAAGTTTATTTAACAAAACTAAAAATTATGTTTTTTTTGTAAAATGAAGTTAAAGGTAAAGCCGACTAACAAATCTTCATGCAAGTATTTTTAGATTGGCAAATTTATTGCTGCCATTTCACTTTGAAATGTAAAATATCAAGAAAAGTGTTGTTAATATTGATCTTGATATGTTCAAAAATTTGGATTTAATAACTTCCACTTTATGATTTAAACGCCTTACACTACAATTGTAGAAATGTATTCGATTGCAACTTGTTTAACCTATTTTAGTGAGGTAAATTAAAAATAGCGAATGCAAAAAGTATAAACCTTTTAAAATGACTGAATAAGCGGAGTATAAGGAATAAAATCACTTGTGAGGGCAAATAAATTATTTCTTTTAATAATATAAAACAAAAGATTCCTATTTCTATATATATATAATTATTATTATAAGTTAAGGGCAAATGTTTTCCTAATTTAACTAGTTTTTTATATCGAAACTTTAAAATTGCGAATGCACTGGGCTAAAATTATACCTAAATGTGCTGCGGCAGGCGTTAAATACAACAATTATTCGTATTCAAATAATTTTGTATTTATTTGAATATTTCCTTTTAAGCAATAAATGACAAATATATATAATATATATTTTTTTGTTTCTAAAAAATAATAATAATGCTTAGTTTTTTACATTTTATACCAGTTTATTTATATCTAAACTTTAAATCTACGCATAAAAATGGTGAATGCGCCGGGCATACCAAAAAATCATAACTATATGAATTTTAATCATTTTTTACACAATATTAGGACAAATAAAAATATATTTTAAGGGTGTTAAACTGTAAGTTTTAAATTATAGCTACAAAATTAATAAGTGCTAACAAACAGGGTTGACAAAAAGTTTGGAAACGGTCAAATATCTCAATAAATACATTTCTCATTAAAATAAAAAATTGTTTTATCTTTGTTCAAAAACAATTTAATTATGTTAAATTAAAGCCTCCCCCTTATTTACTTGTGGGTGAGAAGGGGGTCTACTTTAGAATGAAAAATAGATACATCACACCTTCTCAGATACATATTATAGTAATAAAAGAAAAACAAAAAGAAAAAATTTTTATAATTATTTTAGGTAGCGCTGAAATTGCAGGAAAATAA
>JARJDX010083732.1:0-10391 GCA_030264735.1 Gymnusa sp. GC000175
AACAATTAAAACACTTATTTGTCATAAGATTTCTATATGAATACAATGAATGTCTACCGACTCGAGTTAGTTCACGATCTACCGCTAGACGGCGTTTCTTTTAAAGTTAATTCCCAATTGGCAATAACTCCGTTACTTTTGAATGATATATAACCTATTTCATTAATTGTCAGCTGATTATAATGACAGTTCACTACTTGATGGACATAAATTCAATGAAACTGAATGTTGAAATAATAAAAACAACAAAATTTGTCGCGAATATAATTCAAAACACTTTAGTACTCTTATATTTTTTCTATAGTTTTTTAAATATTTGCAAAAAACCGAAAAAAACTACCACTTTCGGGCTGGGCTCTAGAGAAGACACAGACGGACAGACAGACAGGCAGGTATACAGACAGGCACCACTTCGCAAATAACTTTTTCTAAATGAGGTGAGTCGAAAACAGACATTTCCGTAAAAATCTCGTTTTAAAATTTTATCGCAATTACTATACTTTCATTTACTGCGTAAATGCAAGTAATAAAGACTTTTTTACAAGAAGAAATACTAGAAGTCTACTCTCCTACCACCGGGAAGTTAGCACCACGTTCCAGCACCACGTACTCTGTAAGCAGGCTAGGAAAATAAAAATTATATTTAATTATATCTTTTAAACCGTTAAAGCTACACAAAAATAAAAATATCGTTATGATACACTATCAAATCACTATCGATTCCACAAAAAAAAGTTTTAAAAACCCTTATAGTATTAGTGTAATAAATTTATTTAGAATAATAATACGCCTTACTTTAAATATTACAAAAGGCAATAATTTCACACTTATTTTAAAAACTATTTACATCAATCGATTGGCAATTTAATCCACATTACGATGTGTTATATGCCATTTCTCGGTCTGTCGCATCTAAGATATTTAAAGGTAATAAACTAATTGCGCGACTAAAGTCGTGCTAAGAATTTAAAAATTCAACATCACTTTTAATAACTTGCACAAAAATATTTTTTATCGCATTTAGCATCATTCGATTGGCAATTTAATCTAGATTATGATGTATTACATGCCATTACTAAGTCTGTCGCACTTAAGAGATTTAAAGGTAAAAAACTAATTTCGCGTCTAAACGAGGTGCTGTGAATTTAAATATTCAAAATCACTTTCCATAGCTTGCACAAAAATATTTTTTATCGTATTTAGCATCATTCGATTGTCAATTAATTTTAGATTATGATGTGTTACATATCATTACTGGGTCTGTCGCACCTAAGAGATTTAAAGGTAAAAAACTAATCTCGCGTCTAAACGTGGTGCTGGGAATATAAAAATTCAAAATCATTTTTCATAACTTGCTCAAAAATATTTTTTATCGTATTTGGCATCATTCGATTGGCAATTTAATCTAGATTATAATGTGTTACATGCCATTACTGGGTCTGTCGCACCTAAGAAATTTAAAGGTAAAAAACTAATTTCGCGTCTAATCGTGGTGCTGGAAATTTAAATATTCAAAATCACTTTTCATAACTTGCTCAAAAATATTTTTTAACGTATTTAGCACCATTCGATTGGAAAGTTAACCTAGATTATAATGTGTCACATGCCATTACTGGGTCTGTCGCACCTAAGAGATTTAAAGGTAATAAACTAATTTCGTGTCTAAACGTGGTGCTGGGAATTTAAATGTTCAAAATCACTTTTCATAACTTGCACAAAAATATTTATTATCATATTTAGCATCATTCGATTGGCAATTTAATCTAGATTATGATGTGTGACATGCCATTGCTGGGTCTGTCGCATCTCAGAGATTTTAAGGTAAAAAACTAATTGCGCGTCCAAATTTCCAGCACCACGTTTAGACGCGCAATTTGATTTTTACCTTTAAATCTCTTAGATGCGACAGACCGAAAAATGGCTCGTAACACATCGTAATGTAGATTAAATTGCCAATGTAAATAGTTTTTAGAATAAATATGAATTTGTTGCCTTTTGTGAAATTTAAAGTAAGAAGTATTATTATTCTAAATATATTTATTATTACACTAATACTAGAAGGGATTTTAAAACTTTTTTTGGTGGAATCTATGTGCTTTGATAGTGTATTATGACGATATTTTTATTGTTGGCGTAGCTTTAGCGGTTTAAAAGATATAAGCAAATATATTTCTCATTTTCCTAGCCTCCTTACAGGATACGTGATGCTGGAACATGGTGCTAACTTCCCAGCGGTCACTCTCCTCCTTTTCTTTTGCATAAAAATGTATTGTCTGGGAATTCAGATGATGCAATAGGTAGATCAGTCGTAGTTTAAATAAATATTATTTTTCTGACAATATTATTAGTACATATTTTATGTAAATTTATATTCTATTCAATTAATGTCAAGCATTAATTGCAAATAAAATCTGGTAGCTGCTCATATTTATATTATAATATTTTCTAAGAATGTGTTAATTTGAAATCAATATTATTACCAGAACTGTTATTGGTTTGCATAAAAACATATAAAAATAGAAAGAAATGAATATTCAGAGGCTTGTGGACTGCTTACTGGTAAATTTATAATATTTTAACAGCACGCATTTTATTATTTTTACCAGAACTCAAACCACACAAATTGTAACAAAGGGTTTTGCAAACTAAATGTTAATGAGGCAGAGAATGAAGCTTAGCAAATGAAATTTTCTTTGATACGGGCACAGCAAAGGATAATCCAGAAACGTCTGTTAAGTAGATTAACTTTAACAATTCTGAGAAATCTCGGATTAAATGTGATTTCGGATAATTCTGCAAATACGAAAAACCTCTTCACGTTGCGTTGCCAAAGCCCTAATAGATATTAAATTGCACTACCAATTTTAATTAAGATTTACAACGTATCATTTAAAATGACATGACAATATAATTAGCAGCTTCTGTTCTGGTCATATAAATGTGATGTAAATATGTATTAATAGTTATTATTATAGAAGTAATTAATATTGTACAAGAAATAAATTATATAGTAAAGCAATTAAAGCGACATTTGATGATAATGTAAATGGGTATTACATTTAATTGTTTAATAATTTTTATTATTAACAATGTTTTAATTACTAATTATTTTAACATACATGACTTTCACTTCACAATCATAAATTTTTGCTTTATGTAACACTTGATTAAATATTTGTATCATACTAAGCCAGGGGTGCCCAAACAGTCGATCGTGATAGATTTTAAGGTCGATCGCGAACTTTATTAATACATCAGCAGTGGTGTGAACAAGGCTGCACATGATGATGATGAAGTCAGGGGTACTCAAACGTGAGAGATTTTAAGGTCTATCACGTTCACTTGCTATTTTTTGTTTTCTCTCGTTAGTTTATTCCTTTTTACTTTCCCTTACAAAATAAGGTGAGATCCGACCTTTCGGTATTAAACTGAAGGTCCGCCGACCCTTAAGGGAACCATCTCACGTTTTTTGCTATTGTTACAGTTCTTTCTTCATAACAGATTTTCCTCTTGTCCTGTACGTCTGTAGTTCTTCTGAGATATAGTCATCTTCGTCGGCGTTTAGGGTGTTAATTGGCTTTAAGAAGGCTCTGATGCACACGGAATCTTGCGATAAGCTATCCTTTTTGTCAAAAAACGCTTGGTCGATGACGTAGTACTGCAATGCGAGGACAACTTTTGGTAGTACTTGCCTGTTTTTTCTAGGCCCCCCAACGTTTGACATTATTCTTAATAACGCCCCATTTATTTTTGCAGCTTTCCGGCTAGCAGCCACGATATGTTCCTTTAAATTTAGCCTTGCATCTAGTAACACCCATAATCTGGTCTTTTTCAACCTTAAGGGAGATGAGTTTTCTTTTTTTTTCTTCAAGTTTCTAGAAGTGCTCCAATCTTATGCTCGGCTAAGCTTAGGTCAATAGAGCACATGCAGCGCTCTATGAGCTTCATTATTGCCAAAAATGCATTATTCATTTCCTCTAGGTGTTTTATTACGATAACCACCCCACTAAAAGCTGCCAAAGTTACGACTTGAGGAAGATGCAACTTTAACAGATCAATATACATGATACCAAATTAAGACTCGTTCGCACACTGATTTTTTATATTGCTACTCATGCTGCCGAAACGTGGACCTTGAGACAAGCAGACAAATACCGCATCGAAGCCTTCGAGATGTGGGTCTACCGACGAGTTCTTAGAATACCCTGGACAGAACTTGGTACCAACGTGTCAGTACTGAAAGAACTAAATGTTCAAGGTTGTCTTCTGCGTGTATTAAATCGAACGTACCTACAATACATTGGCCATGTATTCTGAAGAACGGAAAAGATCGGGAACCTAATAATCTAAGGCAAGATCGAAGGGAAAAGACCAAGAGGCAAATAACCGACCAGCTGGATGTATTAAGCAAAAGAGCTCATGGAAGTGGGTCTACATGTGACAGTCCATTTGGCTCAGCATGGAACGGCATAAAGAACCTCTATTGACTCCTTAGACTTGTAATGGTGTCACTCTCAGAGGGTAAACGGCCAGTGGAGAAGGATAAATGATATCCAAGGAAATGGTCTAGGAATGGAACCTTGGGGTAAACTCCCGTTGACCTTATATTCTCTTTTTCCATCTTCTCTACCACAATGAAGCACTTGATTGTGCAGATATCCGGAAATAATTTTTATAAGATACTGTGAGACATCTAGCTTGTTCACTACCTCCTGTATGCGGCCCCTTTGATTAGAATTAAAGGCATTTTTAATATCAAGCCTGAAGATCTGGCAGTACTTTTTGAATCCCCGATTCCATCTTCCTTCGGAGCTTTTTTTCTAGACAACTTTAACAAAATCTATGGTAGATCAGTCCTTTCTAAAGCCATATTGGCAGTTAAAAAGATTGTAATCCACTTGCTACTCTAGTCTAGCGTATATAATTCTATCCAAAATCTTTTCGGCTGAATCAAGTATACAAAGAGGATCATAAGATGACGGTTCGTCCGGTGGTTCTTTTCCTTTCGGAAGGAGAACCAGCCTTTGTCTCTTTCACTTATCCGGAAAGACTCCTCTCTCAGGCATACATTTTACACGTCCGGAAACATGCCAGGCCTATGGGTTATCGCCTTTTTAAGGCACCTACAAGTGCAGGTGATTTTCCCCTTTCCATTCTAGACCAGGTACTCAGTACTATGTATGGACCCGTTTTTGAGCGGGGCTCTCGCTTTCGGGTGTATACAGAGTCAACTTTCAGCCTAATTGTTACGTCTTTAATGTGAGTAACAGGACAGGTGTTACGTCACAGATAGGACCAACGGCTTTTAAGGTGACTTTCGAACCACCCGAGAGCAGGGAGAAATTTTAAATCTAGAGTTATAAATTGTTCCTTATTTGAACCCGGGACCTCTAGCATGCCAGTCCAGCGTTTTACCGCTGGGCTACTCTGCTCTCTACTCAGTACTTATTGCATCCTTATCAAATGCCCTTTTATTTCAACTCATGAGATTAACTTTCACACTTTTTGGTCTCTGGATTGCTGCCTGGAGCCGATGTTCCACACAGAGGTATCTTTATGAAAGCTAAATGATTTTCCTTTATTTAATAGCATCAGATGAAAGGAAAATCTGTTAATAGGTTTTTTCCCTTTGCATGTTTTCGTACTACCCCAATTAATTGTCCAACCAGGTGTTCATCTTTGGTTGCTAATAGGCCCCGTTTTTTTGCGTCTTCGGTATGGTTATCAATGAAGTCTTTGAAGTCCCCGAATAAAGTATGGGGTGGAGCGTTGTAGCTGTAGAAGAGAACTCCTCCAGGTTTAGAGGGGGACATCTGATTTTCTTCTTCTTCTTCTTCTTCTCTTTCATAGGCAATAACTGCCTGTTTAAAAACAACCCCCTGTCTTCGTTTTGGAACAAGTGTGTCGTTCCACCTCTTCCTTGGCCTTCCTATAGATCTGCGGCCTGTTGGTGACTTGCCTCTGGCTATCCTTGTTATTCGGTATTTTGTCATTCTGCCTATATATGCATCCCATTACCTTTTTCGATATTTCGACCATTCAATGACGTTGGTTATTCCGCATCTTCTTCTAATTTCTTCGTTAGTGATTCTATCCCTAAGCGTTCTCCTCTCGATTCTGCGTAGGATTTTCATTTCTGCTGTTGTTACGATTTGATCTGTATATGTCATTTCCGGGCGTATCTCGACCATGTAGGTTATTATAGGCCTAACCACCGCCTTATAAATTCTTGTTTTTGTTTCTTTTCTCAAGTGTTTATTTTTCCAGACGGTGTCGTTCAGACTTCCTGCTATGTGTGTTGCTCTTTCGGCTTGTGTTCTTACTTACTGCGATGACCATGCATTTCGTTTTTTCCGTCGAGATCTTCATCCGCAATACCCCATCCCTTCTTGGCCTTCACGTTCTTGATTATTTCATCCATTATTAGCTTGAACAGCAGTGAGCTAAGTGAGTCGCCTTGCTTCTATTCGATCTGTCATGGTGTCATTGACGTATGCTTGATAGGTGTTGTTGCTGTATATGTATTTGATTGTTTCTATGAGGTCTGGAGCGATATCTCTTTGTTGTAGTAGGTCTAAGACGTCTCGCAGCCTTATTCGGTCAAATGTCTTTGTTAAGTCTATAAAGCATATAAACGCTGGTCTGTTCCATCTGATTTTGGAAAATATTTTCCTTCCTCTACTTCCAGGAAGCGTGGTAGCTGTATAAGAGAACTCCTCTAACTTTGGCTTTTTCATCCAGTTAGCCAGTTCCTAAAATGGGTTCCTGCCAAAGACCCAGATGCCAGCTTTCCTAGTGGAATCCGAAGTCGAAGGCTTAGTATGCACATCACTAAACTTCTCGGACACAACGCCACATCAACATCAAGTTATCTAACATATTGCAAAAGCAAATCCTGGGCAGCTTCGCAGTGGTTCAGATAGGGTTGTAGAATTTTCATTTACGGTTACTTGCTGTCTTTAGTGCTCTCTGGTACACTTGGTAATTCCAGCGTGACCAGTTAATTTGGTCCTCCATGCTGCACCAAGTGACTACATTTACCATAAATTTTGCAACTTAGTGCTTACTTTCCCTGGCTAGATGCCCATACTTTCAACATTTAAGGAACCTTATTGCGGTTACTTTATCCCGAATGCTAAGTTTTTTATTTCGAAAAGTCATGCTATACCGATGTTGGTTTCTTTTTTTGCCAATGATTTGGAAGACTTTTGATTGCAATCTGTGTTCTCCAATATGCCTTACGCCTAAGCGGGAATATCGCCCATATTCGACCAATGGACATGTACCTGCTCCTTCGTGGTCATATAATAAATATCCTAATTCGTCAGGGACGCGACTTAGGACATTCACATCATCTTTAAGAGATTTTACGATACGCTTGCGAAATTAGGAGATCTCTTCAGGGTTTAATTTGCCAAAATCAAGTAGCAAATTCTGTCGAATGGTTTTCAACCTCTTTTAGTTTTAGGTCAATTTTAACCTTTTTAGGGATATAAGCAAAGGTTTTTTCATTCTATTTCTGCAAGACCGGTGCAATTGGCAGCGCAAATTTGATATTATGATTTAACTTGGGCTTGGTATTATTTCGCTCCGCCAATTTCTGCCATTCTGTCTTTTTTGGCTTTTTGTTTATGGTTTTCTTTTCTTCTTTTCTTACAGCCAGGGATAAAGCAACTATTCGCTTTTAGACTTCGCTGTCCCTTCGGTGCATTCAACTCCTTATTACTTTAGTTAGAGATCATCATACTCATAACACTAGAACAAAAAATAACGTCGGAGTAAGTATTAGATCCACAACAGCGGGAAAAAAGTCAATACTAAATTATGGTTTAACTAAAATCAATGGTCTACCAAATGAAATTAAGAATCTAAATAAAATAAAAGAATTTTAAAAACAATTAAAAATTTACTTCTGTAATTAAAATTGTATATTTAGGTTTTCGTCGATACTACAGATAAATAGCTCTCTGCAGAGATTGTGTTGCTTTATAAACCACGCGCGCGTTTGTGTATGCGTATAGCCATTTTCTTGTGTCCTCTTTTTATTAATAAGTAAAAGACTAGTATTTTTTTGTGACATTTCACCGTTTTTATTAAATTTGTGTCCAACATATGTTTCGGCTTGCGCCATTGTCAAAAACAGTCTTCGACAATGGCGTTAGACACAAATTTAATAAAAACAGTGAAATGTCACAAAAAAAACACTAGTCTTTTACTTATTAATGAATTTCACAAATTAAAATCGACCTCAATCCAATTGTGTTCTCTTTACAGGCTAAACGAATACTCTAAACAACATGAAAGACAAGTGAAGGACACTCAATTTTTTTAATTGTTTTTTTCAATAATTAATTTGTTATAATTAATTTTAGGTTATTATCACTGGATTAATGGGTGATGAACATTTCAGCAGAATTGCTTCTGATGCTGTTACCGAGATGGCAGAAGAATTCATAGAGAAAAATCGAGTAGAAATTGGCAAAAAAATCTCTGCTACAATTAAGAAATATGTAAACATTTTCTTAGATATTTTAAATGTAATCATTAATCAACAACCCCCATCTATTAGAGAAAAATACTTTTAGGTGTATATTAAAATATATTGTCAAGATTTTAAAATAAAATTATGCATTAATTACTTACATTTTTATTTCATTTACTAGACAAATTTCTTGTAATCAAGCGAGTAAGTAACTTTACTTATTTGTAATTAGTACTTTATTAAACTCGGGTAACAATTTGTTTTATGCTTGTTTAATTTATTTAACGTAATTTATAATACGTTGGGAGACATTTATACAAAATTTGAGATATGGTCACCACTCGACTTTCAATTGCGCACTTTCCTTCGCCTTGCTTGTCGGTTACATGATTTTCATTTTATTTTCAGAAAACAACCAAATTTGGAAAGAAAATACTTAATTGGTCCAACTAAAAGCGCCAAAAAAAACACAGACACACACAATCACACGCGCGCGCCCACACACACACACAAAAAGTGGCATGATTCGTTCAAGGATCGGTGGACCTACGGTTTAATACCGTACATTAAAAAATGTATCAGACGTACGACTGGAGAAGTCGGATACTCTGTCGCTCAACTTTTATCTGGATAAGGGTCCTTTAGACTGCAGAGCATGGGTGGCTAACCCAAATAATTGTGAGGGCCACTTAAAAATCCATTCTTATTCACGGGCCGCACCGAACGCTCAAAAATGCCGTGTTTTGAGTTTTTTATTAAATACCCCGTTTTTAGGAAGAAACGTCCTGGGTGAAAAATAATCGTACAGAAGGGGGCCATAATTCTGTAATATTGGTTTTGTTACAGGTGGCGCTGTTGTCGTCAAAACAACCTTGTTTTAAAAAAATTAAGTTCACCTGAACTTAATTTTTTTAAATAGATCCCCTATTTTTTATTACAGATTCAGATTTCTTGTAAAAATAGGAAGAATTTACTTTAAACGTTTTTTGTCAGCATAGATGGCGCTGTAATCACGATTAATAATAATGCGTTCGGACATTCGCGTGTTTTGCGCGTACATTCCATTGCCGTTTATGTAAAAGAATGCTGAAGAATGTGTTTGGTGAATTCTTTTTATTTTTTTTGACGAGGATTCTGAATCTGCAATCAAAAGTAGGGGTTTTCATTTAAAAAAGTTGAGTTGACCTTATTTTAGCGACAACGGCGCCATCTGTGACCAATATTACAGAATTATGGGCCCCCTTCTGTACGAATAATTTTCACGCAGGTCATTTCTGCGTAAAATGTTTTGTATTCGAAATATTTGCGAAAAACACTTTAAATTAACCACCCGGTATAGTGTGTGCCATTTTAATCATAACTCAGGAATATCTCAAAAAATAGACATCGAATGATAAAATGTTTTGGATAATTGGCGATTGCAACGTCGATGCCAGCGCCGCTAACGGACTTCCTAGAAGTAGAGGAACAGGGATAACAAACCAGAGCCAGTATTGAGTTTACATGTGTCTCAATTGCTTTTGATAATATTTCGGTGTTATTCAGTGTATTTTTTTAATTTTTTTGTGTAGATTGTTTATTGTTGTTATTCTTTTATTTGATGTTATTTTGATTGTCGCTATTTTGGTTGTTATTATTTATTTATTTAACTTTAAAATGGATTGTTTACAAAGCATGGACTTTTCTTTATTGGAATATTTTAAATATATATGCGGTGACAATACCTATTCCTTTATTTACTGCCATTTACAAAAATAAAGTGTTTTTTAATCAACACTGCCCATCGACACTGCCCCACAAAATTGACAGAAATATATATGCTTACAAACTATAAATATAAATTTGTATATAATTTTTGACAAAACCTAGCAAATACAGTACTTTAAAACACACAGGAATTTATAATCTA
>JARJDX010083742.1:0-10836 GCA_030264735.1 Gymnusa sp. GC000175
GAGGCCACCCAAACAACATGGCCGCCACAGGCTGCCAACATCTACCCGTCCCAATTGAAAAACCCTATATAATTCAACGGACGTAACTCGTTTTTGCCGAAAAATGCCCCCACACCCCAAAGACACCCTTATTTTCAACCCCAAAAAATTTACCCTCAAATAACGAAATATTTTAAACAGTTTTCCCTTCCATTTCCTTACACGACCGGAGTTTTCCTTAAATTTTCTTTTATCTTTAATCATACGATGCGATGCGCCTTTTAATTCTCTTTCTTGTTGTGTACTCAGTTGTACTATCATTTACGTATGAAAGAAATTATAGTAATCGCAAAAAATTCAAAATCGAGAATTCTGCAGAAATATCCGTTTTCGACTCCCTTCATTCAGAAAAAGCTGTTTTCAAACTGGTGTCTGTCTGTGTAACTGTGTGTCTGTTAGTCTGTCTGTTTGTGTGTGTGTCCTCTCTACAGCCCAGACGACCAAACTGATCGACAAACAAAAATTAGGAGGTCCCAGTGACTTTCAGCCAAAATCCACCAACCGGAAGTAGTAGTTAATTGGTTAGGTATTTCGGTTTTTTGGAAATATTTTGAAAACTATTTTGTTTGTAAAAAAAAACATAAGGGTACAAAGGTGTTTAGAAATAAATATTCAAAATAATTTGAACGTTTCATTTTTTCAAAATGTAACATTTTAAGAACTGATACTTGTTCTAAGAAACGTTTTATTAAATTTATTCCAATCAAGTAGCAGATATATAGTCATTATAATTAGCTGACAATTAATGAAATACGTTATATATCATTCAAAAGTGACAGATGTCACTATCGGAGGTATTGCCAACGTACATTTCGCAACAAAATAAAGTTGCAGAGACATACTGCCAACCAATTGGTTGATTATTAATAAGATATAGTTATGTTTGTATTAAAAGGAACGGATATATTTTAAGTTTGTAAATAAAAGCCGTGTGGTGACCACACCTCTATTTTTTTTATTTTTTAGTTTTTACCGAAATAAATTAAGACTACACCGCTAAAACTTAGTTTTGTTATAACCAACACTGTCCTACGATTCAAACAAACCCACCATACTGAAAAAGGGTTACCACCCTATTTTATTTAAACTTCTTAATGTTTTAAGGATTATAAACATCCCAGAGTTAACATTTTTTCTTTATACATAAATAAGGGTTGCCAAATTTCTTTTATGAAAAGATCACACTAGAGATTTTTTTAGTTTTAACTGATATAGATTAAGATTAAAACTTAGTTTTATTATAACCAACACTGTCCTACAAATTGAGTGAACCCACCACACTGAATTAGGGTTACCTCTTTATTATATTTAATCTTTTTAATGTTCTAAGGAATAAATCATCCTAGAGTTACCATTGTTTCTTTATACAAACTGTCAACTTTTTTCATGAAAAAAATCGTACTAGAATTTTAATTTAATTTTTCTTTTTATTTAAGATTAGGGTTAACTCCTTTGTGGGGTTTTTTTGTTTAAAAATATTCTAGGCTTACCAACTTTTATTCTTTATATATAAAATTGGGTTACCAACTGTTTTTAGATTAAAAGTACATACATACAGGTTTTTCACCTTTTTTTACAAAGAAAATTTGTTTAAAATTTTTAATTTAATAAATATTAGGGTTACCATCTCATTGTATTTGCAAAGTTTTTCGGTTTAATAATACACTAGTCAACTTGTCAACTTTCTTCCTTTACATATAAAATCGGGTTGCTAACTGTTTTATAAAAAAATTCAATACCACTGCTAACCTAAAAATAATATATCTTTTTTGAATTAACTATTCGGTAGTAGGTTAGAATATACGTTAAAGGTGTTCGTTTAATTTTCTAAATTTATAGTACTCCATGAAAATAAAAATTATTTATTAATTATATTACATTAATCAATATTTTTTATTTTTTGTTAATATTTTATTATTTTAATTTTTCTATATAAAATTAATTATACCAATACAATGTCAGTATTTTCTTTAACATTCTTTTATTTAGTTATTTAATGTTTAATTTAATTATTTATAATCACATTTGTATTTTTAATATAACCTTATAATACATTTTAAAATATATAATTATTCTAAACATAGTTATGTTTCTATAAAAATAACGGATATGTTTCAAATTCGTAAATAAAAGTCGTGTGGTGACCACACCTCCATTTTTTTTGGCGAAATTTATAATATTTTTCCAGAATTTGCCTGCAAAAATGGCAAAAAATACCTTTTGGAAAAGGTGTAAGACAAGGGGATACCATATTGCTGAATTGGTTTATACAGGCTCTGGATAAGTCCTTTAATTTCTTGGGGATGGGTAAGGCTTCAACATTGATGGTGCATATTTAAGTCCTTGGATTTTATAAGTAAATAAAACCAAATAAAGAATTCATGAAGATTAATTAACAACAAAAATTTACTATTAACTATTAACTCAGATATAATTTTATATTAATAGTAAATAAATTTTGAATCTTGAAAAAAATATTATGTAGCCATATAAAAATAATAATTATATTCTGTTGAGGTAACATCTTAATCCATTATCTTTCATAGAATTATTAATAAAGCTTTTCAACATTAAAATAGTATTTTTTAATCTTCTCACATACACTTCTTTATAATTCATTCCTTAATTAAAAATTTATTGCGATTGGTAATTAGATAAATTTATGTGTTTTTTAGAGGGCGTAACTGAAGACCACCTCAAAGGATTGCTAAGAATTCCCCATAAATATAAATCAGGTCTGTGAAAACACCGGAATTCATATAATACGTAAATAAATTTATGCTAAAAACTAAATAATAACGATAATAACGTCAACTGGATAAAATCATATTAAAAGCGATCACTTTATTTCCTGCCATCAATTTAATGGAGAGTATTTAAAAAGCACTTTGCCCGACTTAAAAGGCGCAAGGCGTATCATTCCAGATTTATTAAAATATAGACCATTTATGGTAATTTTATAGTTTCATGTCTAAGATGTTTGTTTAGGGAACCAAAAAATGAAACGAAACATATAAAAGGGTTATTTTATATAAATTAAAATATAACATTCATACATAAAACATATAAGGGCGGAAAAATAAATAAAAAAAAATTATGTACAATTATATAAAAAAAATACATTCTCTAGAATCTAGACATCTAGAGTCTAGATGAAATCTTTTGGTGTACCTGGCAATTAGTGAAGCGCTAAATGGTAGTTCGCGCTCTTTTTTATAGAAAGATTATAATTAAATCGTCTCGAAAGGGTTGATGTCTAAGTTAAGGGTTGATTTAACACTTAAGGTGATAGAAATGGCAGTTTGACAAGGATTATTTGATTAGTATCCGTGGTTGTAGCCAGCATATGGATATGGAATGGATTGTTGAACCAAATTGTGGGGTGCTGCAACGATTTCCGGTTTGACTTGTTGATAAGAACGGTAATCACCACCGAAATAACCGTTGTTATTATAATAATCGGCGTTATATACTTGGGCTGGAGCTACTTTAACTACTTTAGCGACTTGTTGGTGTGCTACTTGTTCATAATAAGCTGGAGCTTGTTGGATATGATTATTTGGTGCGTAATATTGGATTGGTTCGACGTGCTGGGTGACTTGTTTAACATATTGGGGTGGAGTAATTTTGATTTCTTGGATTGAGTGAGAGGAAGGAGCTTCGTAATGTTGGATTTCATCAACTTGGGTGTAATGTGGGGCTAGTTTAATTGGAGCTTCTTGGACGTATTGTGGTTGAGCGTAATGTTCAATTGGTGCATATTTGGCTTCGGTTTGGGCGTAATGTGCAGGAGAAATATCGGCGTATTTTTGGATTTGGGCGTAATCAGCGTGAATTGGGGCAATGTTGTTATAACTTTGAATTGGTGCGTATTTTTCTACATAAGGAATTTGAGCATATTGTTGCACGTGGTGGACTTGTGGAGCAATAATTTGTTGTACTGGGGCGATGTGTTGAACTTGCGCAATTGGAGCAATATGTTCAACTGGAGCTACTACTTTGGTTTCGATAGGTGCTACATGTTGTACGGCAGCAATGGGTGCTCCGTAAGTATGTTCTAAACCTCCATGTCCATAACCATTGTAAGCTATGCTATCAGCAATTTCGGTTTTGTAAATTGGGGCAGGAACAATATGCTGTTGTGGAGCATCATGGATGGCAGTCCCGATTTTTTTCACATCGGCGTGGAAACCTGTATCATCCGCATAATATTCAACTAATCTGGTTGTACCATCAGCTTCGAGTAAGCTGTAAGCACCACGTACAACACCGTTTTCTCTCACTTCCCATTGCGATTTGTGATCTCCTGTATGAGGATCTGATACTCCATATTCAAATTTATAATCCCTTGGTTTCTAAAACACAATTTTTGCCTGCAATCACTTTAATTTAATAAAAACAAAAATAACTCACATAATTGTCGTAAGCTGAGGCGTATTCGTTATTATAGTTGTAGTCATCACCATACAGATACTCTGAACTGACCAGAGCAAATGAAAAGATGGTAATGCACTAAAATTTATAAAAAAGAGAAAATATTACAAACCAATTGAAAACAAATGTAATTCCAATATCAAGCAATTAACACTCAACACGAAGAACACAAGGAATGCATAATGAAGTAATAAAATTAACTAACCAAGTACTTAAGCATGTTGTATATGTGTGTTTGCACTATGAACAAAATACTACAACTGATTTACTATAATGAATGTTAGTTCTTATATAGAATTTCCTTAAATATGCAATAAAATTAGCGCAACTCGAGTAGCTAAGTTTTCTTCACGCCCGTGTTGAGGCCTTCACAGCTCCAATGGTCGGTTATTGGTTGAAGAAAGATAGTTGATATGACCAAGTCAACTGAATATAGATATTGAGCAACGTACAATACTTTCATTTCGACATGAAACACCATACAAAATATACATTCGTCGCTTATTACTAATAATATTCTATTAATTAACTGGAGCAACGACAAATTTATTATCTAACCTTCAGATTTACCAAGAAATAATTCGCAAGTACAAATTCGTGAATGACAATATGTTATTATAACTCATAATTGAATCCAATTGTGGTTCAAAAATTCCATCAAGCGGATGCAATTGTAACGTAACTTAGTCATTTATCCTTTAAGAGTATCCAAGGAAAACGTATCTAACGTAGTGCGCGCTTATGTTATTAGTACCTGTAATTGTGACTAATACCGTTCTAGTATTTAACAATTGCTCTAATAAAATAGGCGCAGCGATAAATTATTGAATTATCACCATTACACGCCGAATACTACATTAAATGTATCATGAATCATTTTCCTAAATGTCAAGATGTAAAATAGGAACGCAATAATGAGCTAGGTTTTCAAACTGAAAAATTAAAAATCTGATTTGTCCAATACTGGAACTTATCATTCACTAGAAATTTTTTTATTATATTTTAATTAAATTTTTTTTTGAATTTTTTGAAAAAAAAATTTAACTTTTTTTCCAAAACGCTTTTTAATTCCCAAAAAAGTTTAGTTTTTGGTTTTAAATGAAAATTAGGATTCTATTTCAACAAATGTTAAAAAAATGCAAAAAGTAAAACTTCAGCATCCCTGGACGAAAATAAAATTAAAAATATTTCACCAATAAAGAATAACTTGAGTACATGCAGAATGCAACAAGTTATATCTTAAAATAAATTAGCATGTAATTTGTTTAAATTTTAATTTCACTTTCGCAATGTTTGAAGAATTAACCAATACCTTGAAGAATTTATATGTAACGCAAAAAAGTTAATGAAACCTAATTTTATTGAATTATAATTAATTAATACGGTTTAATTTTGGTTGCGAAATTTTGGTGCATTTTTGCATCTAGAAGAAGAAATATATTCCGTTTTCAATTTTATATTAACAAATTGAATTGTAAAGCATTAATCAAAGAACTGAATTTTTCACGCCAGGTTTCTATTAGGCGTACGAATTTAACAAATGTTAAAAAAGTGAAAAAACTTCATCTAACGTTTAATAAATTTCCTACATTTGGGGTTATTTCTCAAAAAATGCAGAATGTTCCCTTACTAATTTTTATATTACAAAGTAAATTAAAGCATAGTAATCGCGACAATTTTCAAAATCAAGATTTTTGCGGAAATATCAGTTTTCGACCTCCCTCATTCAGAAAAAGTTGATTTCGAAGTGGTGTCTGTCTGTTTGTCTGTCTGTCTGTCTGTCTGTCTGTCTGTGTGTCTGTGTGTCTGTCTGTGTCCTCTCTTATGTTTTTTTCATAAACTCAATAGATTTTGAAATATTTGCAAAAAACCTAAAAACCTCACCAATAAACTACCACTTCCTATTTTTGGATTTTAGCCAAAAGTAACTGGGACCTCCAAATTTTTGTTAAAAGCTTAAATATGAATTTTCAGGACGATCATCAGTTTAGCCGCCTGGGCTGAAGAGGGGACACAGACAGACACACATACACACAGACACACACACACACACAGACACCACTTCGAAATCAACTTTTTCTGAATGAGGGAGGTCGAAAACGGATATTTCCGCAAAAATCTCGATTTTGAAAATTATCGCGATTACTATACTTTAATTACTTTGTAAATGAAAGTAATTGAATTACAATTTTTGTACTTGGTCTTTACTGTACACTCCTAGATTTTGATGTGTTTATGCGACTGAGTTTGGAACAACTAGTGTACATTGCGGTTTCGCATTAAAATTATTTTAGCAAAGTGGTAATTTTTAATTTTATGAAAAAATAAAGTAAATTTGACAAAGGGTGTGATGAGGGATGAAATATTTATCATATTCTATGAGTGTCCAGAACCCATTTTTGTTCATATCTTTATCTAGCGTTAAGCCGCAATAGTTCGACTACCTCTCCTGTTGGTTACACCATCAACCACACACCATGAGGATTTTGGAAAATCGCTTTTCACTCACATAGTCAATTCGCGTTTTTAATGCCCTCAGGAAGAAAATTCACAATTTTTGGCCATATCCAAAAACTTGGGATAGAAAATATCTTCAAAGAACAACATACTTTCTCTATCTCTCTTTTTCTCTCTCCATCTTGCCTCTTTTCCATTTATCTATATATTTTCATCTTTATCGGTGGAGCTATTCTACTTTACAGCTGATAAAGTATGTGGAATATACATTGCCAATTAGACACTTCTTGTTAGATGAGGATGCCATCTTTAAAAAATTTGACAAGGAGAAAAAATTGATGATGTTGCATTTTTATACGTATTCATCCAAGTATCTTACACATACATTAAAACATTCAATGTTCTGTTTTGACAGCTTACCAGCAGCCGCCACATTGATCACGTGGTTTAGTTGAAATGTCTAATGCGATTTGTTCAAATTTTATGTTTATGTGAATTTAATGCAGTGACATTGGAGAATTATATATTTTAAATCTTTCTGAATTTATTATAAATAGGTAAAGAACACGGATCCTTATTTTTTACAATTAGATGCATCCTCAAATTATTAGACTTTTTGGAACATCTTTATAAATTTTTTTATACTGCCGATTGTTTTTTATCACACTATTGGGACTGGGGCGGCACTGTTAACATAAACAATATGGCCGCCAGTATATAAATTTTAACATTGTTTACATAAGCGCTACGCATTTTGTTTCGACATTTACAGAAATTATAAAACATGTTAACTGGTGAACAACTGATAATTGCGAAATCTGTCAGTGAGTGGATCGAAAAATTGTGCAGTGGTATAAAGAACAAGAACGTTTTTAAACACATTTTTTATTAAAAAAGTATTGTTAATGTATATTTTATAGAACACTTTAAATTTACAAACCTGACATGTATATAGTAATCCTAATTTTTAAAATGCTTGGAGGAACTTTTTTTGGAGACAAAACAGGCTTAACTTCAATTGTATAAACCACATTTTAGACGCAGCATATCCGAACAAATTTTATTGTACAAAACTAGAATTTTTTTCAGGTACTTTTAAAACACAGTATCGTGATTTTCCCTTTGTCTGTTATTGCAACAATTCAAATATATATTTTTTTAATTTTATTATTTTTAATATTCATTTTGACGCATTTTCAGCCCTCTAGTTAACAATTGTGACTAATAAACTAACGATATTTTTCAATTTTTTCCTATTTTACCCCATAGGACATTTAGACATTTCTTCAAACTGGACGTAATTTTTTTAGTACATTAAAAATTCATTAGTGGCGCATACTATTCTTTAAGTCCCAATAATATCACCTACCGGGTGGTTTGCGCTGCAAGCAGTGTCACTTGGACGTACCTATAATAGGGGGAGGTCCAGATCTCAAATAAAACGTTGTCAAAAAAAAAATTAATACGTGCTTAAATCGTTGAGAAAACAATATTTATTCTGTTTTTGTCTATTTCTATTTCTACATCAATATGTGAAAAACTTCAGGCGGACTCGGACATGATTATTCCACACATAACGACCACTCCTAACACAACAATTCCTGACACATTAACGAGCACTCCTAACCCCAGAACAACCGTTTTAGACATGGTAACTATTCCCGACATAATAATGACCATTTCTAACAAAATAAAGAGTATTCTTGAGCGGTTTTTTTTAAACCCTTTTCCATCCTTGCATCGCTTGGATTTAGGGGTCCTTTAATTTTTTTCCAATAGTCCCTGTTATGGGCCATTCTTTGCCACATGAGCCCTGCGTGTTTCGCGAGTTTTCTTTATTTTGTCGGTGTTTGCTTTAGTAAACGTCCATATTTGTGCTCCATATGTGAGGAGTGGAGTCAAAAACTTTGGCTCTCAAATGTAAGGGTATGTTTTGATTTCAAAGTACATACGATAGCCTGGCAAGCGCTACCCATCCCATTTTCACTCTTATTGCTATCTCCGTTGTCTGGTTTTCTTTATTTGTCCTAAGTTTATGTATTCATCTACTTGATCTATCATTGTGCCATTTAGTTTTATTTCCAGAGGGTCGGGTGTATACGCCAACCCGCCGATTGGCGCGACAACTGGCGGCCAGCGCCAACATCACGTCACGGACACATTGTTCGGCGGTGCATGGCAATTTATATAAAATGGCGCTTATTTTTATGAAAAACGTCGTAAAATGAGTGTCCCGACCAAAAAGCGACTCATGGGGCAGCGTTGTTGTGTTCCTGGATGTCGTAGCACGCACCATAATTCCCCCCACGGGAATTTTCTTAACTTGTATTATGATCGAAGTTGTTTTCGAACGGGCGACTTTAAAAAAAATTTTTACCCCGTGTATGTGACCGGGGAACGTCGAGTCAAATGTATCGTCGATAGGACATTAGACGATGTTTATTTTTTACAAAACTTTTTCGAAAAAAGCCACCGTTTCGGAGTTGTCGTCCATCGAAATTTACTCTTCTTTTGGCTTAAAAAGCGTCGCGACGTCGAACGACGCGTCGGATTTTTTGTTTCAAAAAACAATTGTCAAATTATTTGGAGAATAAAATTTACTTGACATTAAAACAATTTAGTAGCTAAATTAATTTATTAGCAAAGTAAATTTTATTTGGGAATTAAAATGTTTTATGAAACCGGGCATTACTCTTGCTATCCTTAATACCTAATACAAAACCCTCAATTGCAAGCGAGATACGTTCCGCCCCTCCACTTCCGTCTTCAAGCAACGCATCAAACGTTCCAAAAGGTTTGCAATAGTAGCATCTGGGTTATTAGAAAACTCTGGGGATCCATGCCACACTCGCATCATTTTTTCCGGAAGGCATGATTCCACCAGAGGGTACAACATGGCGTAAAATGTCCCTCTGTTAACTCCCAATGTCTCTAGTGCTCTCAGTTGTGTTTCCATTTTGTCGTACAACGTAAATATGCCACATTTAGCCTGGTTTGACATGGCATTGTTAAGAACTAACCTAAGAAGTTCCCTGACGTATACTTCTACAAGCAAATATTCTCTTCCGAACCGCGCTTTTAAGCTTTTGATTACCTTCATGTAGTTTCCAGCTGTCGCAGGAAAACTATCAACCAAATCTCTTGCCCTTGTCTTACACGTTACAGGTGGTTGAAGATACTGAAACGTATTTTCCGGTCGATGATCAGTAGCTTTGTGTATTTTTTTGAACGAACTACAAAACGGTAACCATTCACGTACGTTACCACTGAATTTGAGTTCAATTTATGGAAGCTTAAAACTTCTTTGATTTATCATCGAATGTACACTTTGTATGGCTTCATTCACATCACTACCATTTTTCGAAAACACTTCATTTTTTTCCAAATTTATTTTGTTGAAACGAACCGTTAACCGCGTAAACTTTAACTTATATTCGTCGTAAGCACTCATCTCCGTACTCAAGTCATCTTCACTAGCATTTGCAGCTAACATTTCCTCGAACACCTCATCGTCAATTCTTTTAAATTCATCACACTTCACTTGAAAGACCTCGCGTAATGCTTCCGCTTCCGTAATGTCAACTTCTGTTGCATTTAAAATTTGTTCCAACTGGTTTGTTTCTGATTATTACTTTCATTTACAAAGTAAATCAGAAAAAGTTGATTTTGAAGTGGTGTCCGTCTGTCTTTCTGTCTGTCTCTACATCCCAGACGGATAAACTGATCGTCCCGAAAATTCATATTTAAGCTTTTAACAAAAATTGGGAGGTCCCAGTGACTTTTGGCCAAAATCAAAAAATAGGAAGTGGTAGTTTATTGGTGAGGTTTTTAGGTTTTTTGCAAATATTTCAAAATCTATTGAGTTTATGAAAAAAACATAGGAGTACAAAAGTGTGTAAAAATAAA
>JARJDX010083756.1:0-11568 GCA_030264735.1 Gymnusa sp. GC000175
TTTCGGGTTTAAGTCGCGTATGTTTATTGGTTGTTGCCAACGTTTCGCTCGCCATTGCAGGGAGCATTCTCAAGGCGGTAAAGTCCGATGACTGATTCACAACTTGGTCATGCAGCAACGCTCATCTGAGAACCTAACAGTTTTTTATGGCTAAATCCTTGTTCCAAAATGAAAATCGCTCGCCCAAGTTCCCAAAAGTAACTTAAACTCCCCGCGCCGGAAACACGATCGAGCTACTAAAATTCTTGCGCGGCCGAACACTACACGTGACAAACACAAAAAATTATTAAAAGTCTCTGTAACGGGGAGGTAGTAATTAATAAAAATTGCCATAAAAATTTCTAGGTGCATATTAATAAAAGTATAAGACGAAATTTGAAAAAAATATTTTTAATTCATCTGTTAATGTATTGAATAATATGCATTACAATAATAAAAATAAAATTATTAGGTGATATACGTAGCAAGAAATCCTAAAGATGTTGCAGTATCATTTTTCCACCTCAATAGATTAATGCGAACGCAAGGCTATCAAAACGATTGGCGAACATATTGGAATTATTTTCAAAGCGATTTGCGTAAGTAAGACATTTAAATTGTCGTAAATTGTAATTTAAATTTAATTTAAAGAACCATGGACACCTTTTTGGGAGAACATCAAAGAAGGTTGGGAGAGGAGGGACGAAAATAATTTATTATTTATGTTCTATGAAGATATGAATAAGGTAATAAATTAATTAGAGGTATTCTTTTATGTAAATATTTATGAATCAATTTGCCCTACAAGGGCAAGCTCGTGCGGAGCACGATGGCGGTAACTATCTAAATGCGTCGCAAACCAACTTAAAATGCATATTTTTAACAATAAATTTCGAGGGATAAGCCCACAGAACCCGTGCGCGAACAAGGGTATACCATACACCTCGAACACTCTCCCTATTCTTCTAAGACACAAAAACTGATTTGCAGGACGCGCTCTTTACGCTTGGCGCGGTGCTGCTCATCTACACTACTGATGAAATCGAATTTGGCTTAAATCGTTAAATTGTTTCATTTAATGACATTCATTCATCATTGACCAACGATAATAAAGTTATTCAATTTGAAACGTTGGCGTGGAACTTGATCCCACGGGTCGTGATCTCAGCTCTACTGCCAACGATTGCAGCTGAGCTAAAACACGCCCCTTTTCAAAAAAATTTAATATGAAACCATGTACATTTGATATATTTATTTTGTGTAATCGCCCTTCTGTACGGTTGGTTGGTAATAAATCTTGCATTATTTTCTTTTATCTGTACTATTATTATAAAACAACGTAAAACAAATTTTAGGATATACGAGGATCTATAAAGAAGGTTTCAACATTTTTGGGGAAATCATTAAACAACACACAATTGGATTTACTGCAAGATCATTTAGATATAAAAAATTTCCGCAACAATTCTTCGGTAAATTTCGGTTTACTCGACAGTGTTGGCGTTTTGAACAAAGGAGAAGAGGGTTTTATAAGGCAGGGAAAAAACGGGAAATCGAAGGAGTTTTTCGATGAAGAATTAAATGAACAATTTCAAAATTGGGTGGAAAAAAATGCAAAACACACAAACATTAAATTTCCAGTGATGAAATAGTACATCAATTGATTTTTATTTGTTTCATTTATAAATTATAATATAAATTTTTATACATTTTGGTGCATAACGTGTAAGTAATAAACTGAATTTCAGAAAACCATGTATTGGAGTTTAAACATTTATAATTTCACCATGGCTTAAATATCAATAAAAGATTTTCAAATTTTCGTCACAATTGCCAGACTTTAAGCTTAAATAAATTTTATTTGTATAAAGCCCTTATTGGCATAGTTTATTTTACTGTTTTGAAAGAACATGTTTCACGTGTACAATTATTAAACTCATAAGGGATGTTTTATGATGTTCAATTAATCTTCAGTTAAATTTGATTTGTATTAAGCTACAAATTATCTGTAAAAATGCGCAACTTTATAATATCTGAAATTGTATTGCTTAAACGTCATGCATATTAGAAATAATTTTTAATTTATACACCATTCATATGAGAAACATATTGCTACAACGACATAGACCGATAATAGACCTGCCATTGTCATATGACAAATGTTAAGTAATGGAATTAGAATTGAATAATTACTTATGAAGTTTATGGTTTCATTTGAATTAAAGCAATTAATAGCAAAACAAAAGATTATCAGAAATCCAATTACCCACAAGTACCAATTGATGTTTTTCATGATGGTTAATTAACCTTTAATTATTTCTGATTTGAATTAACCTCTAATTGATTTCTTAACATTTGTCATTAATAAAATTGATCACCAAAATAATTACTACATTTTGGAATTCTTACTTTTGCTCTTTACACTTTGGCAAGTCAGTAACATGTGTAAAAGGAGGCTAATAATATTTTTTAGCTGCCTTAATATAATTTGAGTAATTATAAATATTTTGTACTATATATATTTAAGAATCTATTTAATACTCTTTTGTATATTAAAAATATATATTTTATATACCTATTCTACTTATTTTTACGAAATTCAAGGCAAGATTAAAGCACATTATTTGTTTTATGTTCTAAAATATGCTGAAATACTGCATATTATGTACTTTTATTACATAAATACACATAACTAAAATTATATTTTTTATTTAGTCTTATAACACATTTTTTACGTGCAATAAAGTAGAAACAAAAAACCGTGTGTACTTTATCCGCGGAGTATTTAAACCAAAAAAGTACGAAAATTTAAAATCTTAAGATGCGGTTACTCTACGCGCAACATACTTACGCCACTGTTTCGCTTTCCCATTTACTTAGAGTGAAACGTTGTGCGCTTTTAATGCGCGCCCAAAAACAGAATGAGGACTGACTCGCTGCGCAACAAGGTGTTTGGTAAATAAACGAGTTTTACCATGCGAAAAAGTTGCGCGTAGTGTAAACGCAAGTGACATTACGTTTAGAAGCAGTCACCAAAAATTTTTTATATTTTATACATCTATTTGCTTTTTATTTTTATAAACAGGTTATGTAGAATAATAATTCACATCTCTCTCACGCTTTTCGGTGGTTAACAGGTTTTCCGATCTTTTTCCAAGCTTTTTAGCAACCCGCATAATTCAATAATGAAATTAAATTTACTTGATAAAATATATTTTGTGTTTAAAATTGTGATTGAAGTACTTAAAATACATAAAAAAATGCGTCTACAAAATTGCACGTATAATATAAGGATTAAAGCTGAAATGCGCAACAATGAAAAAAAGTGCCAGAAGTTATAGTGTGGTTGTAAATTGCTCTTGAATAAGTTGCTGAACTAATTTGTATTTTCATTTCGTTGTTTTATTATGGGAGTCAATTAGGATGCTATCATTTATTTTGTAATGATTAAGTGAAGCAAAAGGAACTTGTGGGTCACACTTATCTGGTTTGACCAGACGTCAATGCAGGAAGCGAAGCAAATTCAGTACTAATATGAGTCCCAATTTTCAAAAACTCATAATTTTTAGTTATCTTAAATAGATAATTTAGAATAGTAACCAATCTTCGACATATGCATATATTTGGCAAATCAGATTTTGATTTGTCGTCCCGATTTTTAGTTGTACCGATCTGGTCAATGTAACTATACCCGTAGTCAAAAATACTGATACTTCACATTAAAACTACTGAAAGGTCTGTGAAGATTTATTTAAGCAACTTAAGAGCACCCTATTCATTGTGCTAAGCATTTTTTCTTAAAATTCGAGTTTATAAAATATAATACAAATTCACTTCATTCTTGCTATAGAACACTGCATATATTTTTGATATAAATATTCTAAATTGCTAGACAAACAAGTGCAAAAAATAAATATAGGAAGACTACATATTGCATAAATTTAATCTTGAGTGATCACAAAATAGTGAATTAATTTAACTTGCTTTAAACGACCTAATATATCCTTTAAATTTTTAATATACGCAATTTTACGTTTAGTGTTGATATTTATAATAAAAGAACTTTAATGTCCGCGTTCAAACGAGTCTAAGATATTTAACTCGACTTATGTCAAAATTACATGCGCAAATATTTAATTTTAGTATTAGCGCTAATTAAGACCGGTTTTAAAATATAAGTCTACTCAAGTTAAATATTTAAGTCTTGTGGAAAATCGAACGACGCAGCTATAAGAATCGTCAACGCCGACTAAATTTTTTACTGCAAAGACCCAAAATTGAAAAAAAAAGAAAGATGCGTCTTATAATCGATATAATACTGTAAGTTGAAAAATACCTGTTAAATCATAATTTAGCATCTCCTACTGGTTAATAAAATACTGAAAACACTGAAGAAACATATTTTGTCGTCTAAATCAGTTTAAAATAAAAATAAAAATAATATAAATTGAGCAAACAATTTTTCAATTGTACACTAATATTTCACCGGTTTATTGTTTACGAATCATCTATATATACTAACTACTAAGTTATTGCTATTCTATATAAATCTTTCTCTTATATAAATCACGTTTTTATTTGAAATGATCAACATCATTTTAAATAATAATCATTTCAATAGAATATTCACAACAAATTGATTTTTGTTTTTATAAATATACAGATAGAATATGAAAAACACGATTTTAGACTTGGATGTTTTTATCAAATTCGTCCTATAACATTATTATGAGGGAAAAAAGATTTTAATTTTTTTAGTAAAACTAATCAACTACCATCTCACTGCTACAAAGCGTTTCTTTCTTTTACCGTTTAATTTTTCGACTACAATTTTTTACTCATGTTTATTAGGTAAGTCTGGATTTATTTTTTAACAATAATAAAGCAATTAGAAGAAATTTCGTATATAAAATTTGAGTTTTATAAAATTTACAACAAACAGTAAAAACTAAAAAAAACAAATAAATTGCTTTGTAGAGGGGATGATGTAATTGATTAAAATTATTACAAAAAAAATTCAAACCTTTGTAGCAATTAATAAACTTATAAAACGAAATTTGAGTTTTAAATGCGGATTTCCGAGTAATGCAATCCTTACTCTGAATATATTAGCACTTATAATTTAAATCTATAACATTTTTTGATGAAAATTAAACATTTTAAATGTATAAATCGCATCAAACTGTACAATTTTGTTCATCTAAAATTTTTCTAATTATCTCAAAGAAAAATTAAAATCGCCATCAAAATCTTCTTCAGTAATACCTAGAGCCTCTAATTCTCTAAAAGTACTACTAATGTATCCAGAATCTGGATAACCATAGCCACTTTTACTGGGCCCCATTTCAGTCTTGTGAGGAATATTCCAAGACACAACATCCTCACAACCAGTAGTATGCGACCTTGATACGGTGAAAATTAAACGACGCCTCCAAGCCACGTGGAGAAGCTGTAACAATTTCCTACCTTGAGGTGAATCTGGCAGATATGCTGTTCTTGGAAAACCAACCGCATAAAAATCACAACCGGGATTGGGATGTTCGTCTCCTTGAATTCCAGATTGAATACTGAAGAAAAGTTAGTAAATGATTTACTATTTTAATTGGACCTAATGATATCATAAATTTAAAAAACATCCAACATCCATGATGGGCATATGTTAACATTTTGGCCACAAAATTGAAATATATAACGATCAGAGCTCTCGCTTTCGGGTGTGGAGTCTACTTCAGCCTAATTTTTACATCGTTAATATGAGTAACAGGGCAGATGTTACGTTACCGACGGGACCAACGAAAGTCACCCGAATTTTAAACCCCAGGAGCAGAGAGAAATTTTAAATTTAGTGTTATAAATTAGTCTAGATATGAACCGGGTTAAGCCAGTCCATTTTTCCGCTCGGCTCCCCGCATGATAAAATGATAAGTTTAAATCAACCTCGTTTGAGGCTTGACTTAATCATAACCCACTTTAATGATTTTACTTGACTTATCGTCATAAACATTAACTTACTTTTAAAAATTTAAACTTACTTATAAACAATCTGAATTGTACGAAAATTTTGATAACCAGCCAGGCTACGATCAAGCAAGCACCATTCCATTGTTCCATGAGGTTGGTTACCATGCTTCTCTCCATAAACACACCCACAAACGCTGCATTGAATATGCATATGAGCACCCAAATTCTGTTGCTCAGTCAGTGAATAATTTAAACAATCTAAATGTAAAACATGATTGCAAGGCAAAGCTACAACAATTGTAGATGTTTTTAATGGAGCCCTACACGATGGGCACGGTTGTCTCGGCGCCCATTCTGATGACTGTGAGACCCTTACATATTTCGAGATAATTGAACTTGCAGGATCAACCCCTAATAAAAATAATAAGATTATATAGTAAAATTAAAGAATTAAAAAAGTACTTGACATACCAACAATTGCAGGACCATCTAATGCATCTACATTATCATTTGTGCAACTTATTAAGTCAGCTGTGGAAGCAGTAGCTTGACTTTCACGACTTTCTTGACTTAAATATGTGGAAACAGTATCTAAACTCGGTCTTCGACCTGATTTTATGCTACTACTATCTACATCCAATACGGAATCTTTATTTGATTTATTATTTTGTTGCGGTGGTGAATTATTATTACTAGATTTGTGCCCTGTATTAATTTGTTTAGAGTAATTAATAAAAATTGTAACCAATAAAAGGCGTAACTCACCAAAAATATTTAAATTGTGCAAAATAGTTCTTGCTAAATTCACTGTTGTGTCACTATTTTTTGATTTTGAGCTTGATTTCTTTTTATTTCCTGATTGCTTTTTAACATTATCATTGTTTAAAGCACTTGTGTTGTTGTTGTTGTTAATTTTAGTTGCGGAATTGCTTAAATTTTGTGAACCATTTTTGCTGGATTTTCTAATTTCTGATCCTCTCCGTCCTATGAAAAATTTAATTTTAAACATTCTCATTCGACGGCAGTAATTGTGAAGTTTCCATTGATTCAACATTCAATTTAGTATTTATTTAATTTGTTGCATAGGATGCATTATATACATCAACAATTTGATTGATTTTATATAAGAGGTCATGAAAATTGAACTCTAAATTATTATTATTTAAACACACTCTGCCATTTTACTTTATATAGATTATTTCTGAGTTTATATTTGAATCTGCTGCTGGGTTTTCTTTTTGGAACTTTGCCAACATTTTTGTTTGTCACACCAAAACATACTTTTAAGAGAAATTTTAGTCTACTGGTTAATCAAATTATGTAAGGAAAGTTTAATCTCTTATTGATTGATGGAATCTTTATATTTTTTAATGTTTTAATGATTCTTCAAAACCCTAACACCAACAAATATAATAAAATCAATATAATGATTATTTTTTAGTAGGTCAAGTGACTTGCATGTCCAAATCCAAACAAAACACTGCTAGATAATTTAACAAAATGTTTTGATAAATTGATTAGAAAGAAGGAAAAAACCAAAACATAAAACCCCAAAAAATTATTTTATTTTTTATTAATTAATACGTTTATGAGTAGTGTTATTCATCTTCAATCTTTTTTAATATTTTTATTAATTTGCTTATATTTAGAGTATCAACTTTTTGTTGATTTAGTAATTTATTTTTGCTTGCTTCAGATAATACGGTGTTAGTTTTTTTAAAAATTATTAAACCTTCTTTAAAAAAATGGAGATACTCACTACTAGATCGCTCGCACGATCGTGGAGCAGATATAACACAGACCACATGGTAATGGTAGCCAAATTCAAAATAAAGTTAGCCAGAAAAATCTTAGAATCAGAAATGCGAAGGTAAATATACAATGAATGATGTCCAACTATCTGAAAGCTATAGCTATTGAGAACTAACAAAATCTGATACGCCCTCTAGTAGCGAAAACTGAACTTGTCCAAAGAGTACTGTTTGTGCCTGATTGCTTGCATTTACAAGTACAAAATTAGCGTTAGGGCAAAATATGATAACAAATTCTACAATTCACGTACAAATTGTTGTGTTTTTGAGTAATACTCGATAAAGGATAGAAATAGAATTAAAACAGTACTCTTTCGAGATTAGCTGTTTGAGTGCTGCCGCCTGTCGGTAATGTTAGTTCTCAATAGAGAAGAACTAAAAAGAGGGCTGAAGAAACGGTAAACACATGGGAAGAAATCATCGAAAAGACATGGAAAAAGTGCAAGGAAGTATTCAAAGAATCTGCAGAAAAGACAATTTAAATCCAGAAAAATAAACAAAAACCAAGGGATAAAATAGAACAGAGGCAATTATAAAAAACATATTCACAGATTTTTTAATAAGAATTAATGAGGAGTTAATGAACAATTAAAATACACAAATTAAGTTATTGATAAACTTCAATACCACTAACCCGTAGCGCTTGACGCGCGTGTTGAAATTAGTAGTTTACAGGCTCATATACAGTGCAGTATATGAGTAGGTATATGTAAATAAAAATATAAAATGAATGAAAAACAGTGGGGAAAAAGTGTTGGAGTCTGTGTGGTGTTCCTGATTGTCCCAATAATCGCGAGATGAATTTGGACAGGCAGGGTTGAGAAAATTTGTTTTAATTATATATATATAAACTCAGATTATACCAGATGTCCCATTTTAATCCGCCAGTAGCAATATTTCTAAAACGGTGCGTCAAATCTAAAAGTTTTCCAAAACGAAAGTTTATAGTCAACAAAAAAAAGTGCAAGTTTCCGTTTAAAGTCCGTCCTTTTCGGGCACCTATTAATTTCCAAGAGAGGACAAATTTAGATTGTGTAGAAAAATATAATTGACCCCTATTTGTAATCATCGTAAATGGCGCTGTAATCGCAGGAAAATACTATGGCAAGAATTGTTTTGCCCGAGATTAGAGCGCCACCTACGATGATTACAAAAAAATTGTTGAGTAAAATTTATGCATTTTTTTCCAAATCTGCCATAAGAAATGGGAATTTCCTCCTGAAAAGTTAAAGTGCCTCCCACTCAACCCCAAGAGGGAGGGGAAACTTTATATTTTAAAACGGATTGTGCAGAAAAAACACAATTTTACTTGTAATCGCAAAAAAACGAAATTTTCCGATAAAATTTTCCTGCGATTAGAGCGCCATCTAATATAATAACAAAGAAGTGTTTTAAGCAAAAGTGATTTATTTTTTATCTTTTCACCTACAGGAGAAGAGAGAGATTTACTTCAGCATAAATAAATAAATTTTTCTATAATATTTGGTGTAACTTTTGTCCACCTTATATAATAAGAATTATTTATAAATTTTGCACATTAATAAATAAGTGAAGCAAAATATATTGCTAGCTTACCAATAACAGTAGCCATTTCATCCAATCGAATTTTAATTAAAGGATAAGGAGCCTGTTTAATCCTTCGAACGCTTCGTACATATCCATTTGTAAACCAACGTTGAGTCAAATTACTAAAATTAATTATATAAGGAAAACCTAAATGCGTTTTGCTCATGTCAATCGTTTGATCTCCCTGTGAAATAAAAACATATAAACACGCTCAAAAAAATTTTAAATAAATTTTATCCTACTCTCGCCCATGCTTCTTCTATCAAGCATTGTATATCCATATCAAACGCATGCCATTCCGAACTATGATCAGAGCTTGCAACTTCCCATTTTGCACCTTTTCCAGCAGGAGAAGTTTGGGGGTAACATTTTCTTCGAACTCTTATTGTTTGATCTTAAATATTTAGTGTGTTAATTGATTAAACACAGAAATTTTAAAAGTAAGTTTACCAGAATCTTCAAGTTCTTGTGTTAACGTTCTTAAGTTAACATAAAAATTTAAAAGAGCTGGGTCAGCATCCGAAAGTAGTACACGAGTTAATTGTTTTACATTGGCTCTTTCTAAGTGCTGGGTTACTGCAGGAGTGTATGGTTTCCAATATCCTATTCTATGTTCATATTCCCATACAACTACTGCGTGTGTAGACATTTTATATTACATTATTCCTCTTTTCTTTATTACATTATTCCCTTATTTAATCCAGACACCTACAAATTATATTTCAATTGCTTCGTTTTTTATTTCAAAACATTTATTTTGCGAATATTTTTTATAATTGAGTTATTAGTTATAATTGAAAAACAATTGTTGATATAATAAGGACGTCTTAATTATTTTTTCTTAATTTTTCATGTTTTTTTACATTTGGTTCTTAATTGTCAACAAATGTGACAGGTGTCAGTATTTTTGTGTGTCAAATGACGAAAAAACAGGTTTGCCACTATTTAACAGTTCTATGTTCTCCATACGTCGCTTTCAGCCAGTCGAATTGAGGGTGGTGGCAACTCTAAACCAACTTTTCTGTGGCAAGTGGCAACCCTAATTAAGAATTTTCTAACCTTAAATGAAAATGTTTCCCAAAATTATTCGAAATATTTTAATTTCAAACAAAAAACTAGTCTTTTATGATTTTAAAGCATATAGCATAAGTGCGAGAGAAATAAATACAACAAAATTTGAAAGTTTGGAAGATGACACTGAAGAAAAAGTCCTAAAAGTAGCCATAATCGGAACTCCAAATGCTGGAAAAAGTACACTTATTAATAATATTATGGATAGAAAAGTAAATTTATGCAACACAAGTATATTTTAATGTAGAAATTTGTTTTTACTTAATGTTTCATAGGTTTGTGCAACTTCATCCAAAGTACACACAACACGTACAAAAGCGAAAGCAATTTTTACAGAAGGAACGTCACAGATTGTTTTTGTTGATACACCTGGACTTGTTAACTTAAAAGAAGCCAAAAAGCATGTGTATTTAGTATTTTTGATTTTATTTTATATCAAATAATTTTTAGATTTAATTTGGAAAAATCATTTATTAAAGATTGCAAATCTACAATTCAACAAGCAGATATAATTGGAGTCATTCATGATGTTAGCAATATTTACACAAGAGAAAGATTAGATCTAAAAATAATTAAATTGTTAGAATATCACAAGAAAAAACCAAGTTTTTTAGTTTTAAATAAGGTTTGGGTAAAACATAATTTCGTGACCACTCAATTAACATATGTTTAGTCTTTAGTAGATTGTATCTGTATATATCAGTGGTGCTGAACCAGTCGATTGCAATCTACCGGTCCCCTTCCTTCCTCCCTTTTTAACCACAAAGGGGGAAGGGGTAGATTTTACCACAATTGAATAGCTTATTTAATAATATTAAAAACTAATTTTTTGATTTTTAATTAGAAGTGACTTTTATCCTTCAAATTTAGTAGTTAAACTCTACATCCCTTGGCGTTATAAAAAAATGTATAACATGAAACACTTAATAAAGAACATGGCACCTCAAGAATTATAAATGACACCAAAATATTTGATTCATTTAATATTCACATACAAAATAATAAATGAAGAAGTGTTCAAATGATTGATTTATTATTACAATTTTTCATTGTATCACTTCCAGGTAGATGTTTTAAAATCTAAGCGTAAATTATTAGATATCACTCGAATGTTAACCGAAAACTGTTTGAATGGCAAATCTGTATCCAATGTAAAACCAATTAAAGAAGATGAAGAAAG
>JARJDX010083840.1:0-11919 GCA_030264735.1 Gymnusa sp. GC000175
AAATTTAAATTGATTCCTAAACATTTACATGTGAAAAATTATTAATTAAAATTATAATAATAAAAATACATATTTCACTACTTTTCAAGTATTCTGTATATTGAATAATTAATTAAAATTAATTTAACTTACTTAGCAATTGTGATTTTGAATTCTTCTATTTGCATAAAATCATTAATAAACGATAATGAATATTTATTAGAATTTCCTACATTTAAATACAATGATTTTTTATTACCACCATAAAAATAAAGTGATTTATTAATTTCACCACTAGAATTTAGAATGGAAAATCCTCGAAATGAATGGTTCTGAATATCTTTGCTACAAAGTTGACAAATTAATTATTAATATTTTAATTTATAGAAATAAATACCCGTAAATACTATGAAAGAGACTAACTAATTCATAGTCCAGTTTATTTTCATTGAGAAAATTTTGCAACGCTAAAATAGCATCCGAATTTCTTCCACTAAAACATACCAACCTAGGCAAATTGTCATATCTTATGACATTGTTATTCATATTTCCATCTAGTAGAATGTGACCATTTGCACCACCAAAACCGAAAGAATTGACTCCTACAATTTGGAATAATAATTATAAAAATAATTAAAGGACATTTATAATTTAGGCACCTGCTAAATTACTCACTATGGGCCAATTTGTTTTTTCTACTACCACTTTTAATCTGTTTTCGACTAAAGCTGGAATACTTTTTTTAGCGTTATTAAAATGAATGTTTGGAGGAATACAACTGCTCTTCATAGCTATGAGTACCTAAAAATAGAATTAACTTGTCTTAAGCCCTTGTAATGGCAACCAAGACGTTGAAAAGTAGAAAATTCGCAACTCCACAATTTATTTCGTTTCAAATCGTGAAAATATTTGAAATATTAATAAAAAGAAGTCGAAAATTATAAGCCTTTTCGCCACATTCCTCCAGTGAGCCCGGGAAGGAAAAGTGGCGTAATAGATTATATTTTACCTTAGTAATAGAAGCTAAACCAGAAGCAAATTCCGAGTGGCCCATATTTGATTTAACCGATCCTATTAACAATGGTTCATCTCTGTCTATACAAAATACAGCATCAACAGCTGCCAATTCTTGAACATCACCAACTTTTGTAGCTTAAATTTTACATTTTTAATTACAATTTTTTTTTATTTAAACATTTTACCAGTTCCATGAGCCTCAAGATACGCTAACTTTATTGGATTTATATTCGATTCTTTATATACTTCTTTTAACAATTCCATCTGAGATTTTGTTGATGGGAATGTAATTCCTTCATCTTTAAATCCATCAGAATTTGTTTTTGCATGAACAACCTTTATTAATAATATTTTGTCATTAAAATAAAACTAATACTAAGTTTTAATTCGTATTTTCAAAATAATTTTTTATCATTATTGATGTTTTGTGTTATTTAAATTTTAAAAATGTCTTCTGAGATTATTATTTATCAAAAATTATTGTCACGTCGACAGAATGGAGTATGGTAGGCTACCAAAATTACGAAACTAAACGGCAAGACAAAGTAAAACATTTGGAAAAAGAGTATGCAAAAAAATTTTTGAATTTCGCCCTCGTTTACGTTAAATTTTATAAAGTATTAAAACCCCGCGCAATTCTAGCTTATTATTTTTTTTTATGAATAAATTTTAAAAAGGAAAAAATTCATCTACAACTTCTTCAAAATTTTTTAGAATTCGTCAAAGAAATAATAGGGTTTAGACATGGAACAATGTTTGTCATATTAGCTCATATTTTATACGTACTACATATGTAAAAACCTTACATATGTAGATGTCTCATACTTTGGCATATATTCTTTTAGATTCCTTATGCTTCTGTAGATATAAAATAACAACTGCTTCTGCTCTTGTGTAACCATCGGCATCTTCGTCAAAAGGTCTACATCCCGTATCCATATTTAGCACGCCTAATCTATAAAAAACATATTGTTTAACAAATTTGTTTAAAATTTTTTTAATACCTTGCAAATTGAAGAGTGATGCTTGGAAGTAAACATAAATTACAACCACCTACAATGGCACCATCACATTTTCCTTCCCTTATTGAACGATACGCCATTTCAAGCGCATACAATCCAGAACTACATGCTGAATCTAAAGTCGTCGATGGTCCATTTAATTGCAAATAATAGCTTATACGATTAGCTAACAATGACTTTAATGCTCTAAAATATTAATTTATTTTATTAAATATATATTTGGTTAAAAAATTAATTACCCTGTTATAATATATTTATAGGGGGCTTCGACTATATTTTTAAATAAAATACTTTCCCATTCTGGAATAGTCACTGCAATAAAAACTCCTGTGTTTGTACCTTTTAAATCATTTGGGTTAACTCCCGCATCTATAAGGGCTTCAATTGTACTTTTAAGAAGTAATCTTGCAACTGGATCCACATAATTAGTTTGATATTTATGAATGCCAAAAAAACCAGCATCAAAAGCGTATATGGAATTTAATTTTCCGCATATTTTTGGTATGTCGGGATTGGAGTGAATCCACCTGCGCTCATCATTATCGCAGAGATTCTTTTTATTCATTAAATTCGACATAAACTCGTTTATATTATTGGAATTTGGAAAAGCTCCGGAAATTCCTTTAAAAGTGCTTTATGGATTTTGAAAATTATTTTTATATTTTTTTTACCTGAAATAACTACTTCCTCTCCCGGTGGTGCATGAGCATTTCTTTGCCCAGCACGAAAGTGTCTTTCTTCAAATGCATTTTTGCAGAACTGCTTTTCGTTTATTTTGGTTTTATATGACATCTAAAAATTGGGCAAATATAACACTAGTAAGATATTCTTAATTAAATAGCAATTTTTGATCCTAAACCTTGCTTATACCGTTTTTATGAATAATATCATATATAGTCTAAAAACAAGCACTTTTTTATACAGGTTTTTACTCAAGAAATTTGGAGTTAGTTTTAAATCAACATATGATATTGTTTTACTGCTTTTGATATTTTAAATATTTAATTGATAAATCGACTGCAATATTTTATTTGGTGAGGATAAAAAGAAAAAGCAAGAATAATATATTTCCCATGCATTTATATCAATATATTATAGTACTTTGTACCTTGAATACTAGCAAAAGAAAAAATTAATTATATATGGATTTACAATCAACAATTATATAAAGGGTGTCCATGCGTAAGGAATCTAGAAACCATCATCTAATGTTCCATAACCTCCGTTACTTTTGTTTTAGGAAGACTTCTATCTGGTTTTTTTTATTAAACCTTGCCTTACTCTTAATTTATCTACAATTTAATAAAAAAAAATTACTAACAAAAAAGTTTTTATTATACAAAAACAATGATAAAATGGTCATCGAAAACATTAAAGGATATAAAGAAAATAATGTGACACAAGGTAGAATAACAAATGGGTTATTGAAATCTTGATAAGGAAAAAATATAAATCCAAAGTTGTTTACCAACTAATTCATTGTACCTAATTGAGTTCTTCTTGTTTTAGAAGAACTAAATTAGGTCCAATGGATGAGTTGGTAAACTCCTATATTTCACACGAAATCAATACAAGTAGAAAAAAAAGTTTTTCTTTTTGTGTCATACTCGTTGCCGAGTGTAGGCGACTTCCCCGCTTACTTTCGTGTTGTGCTATTACACGGAAGCAAGGGACCTACAGTTTAATGCGGGTTCCGAACCACTGAATTAAGAAAGTTATCCTGGAGCATATACTCTCGGTGGATGCCAGTTGCCTTCTTAATGGTCGTAAAATTACGATATTGGCTTTTCAGGATTTTAACTCTGGACCTTTAGCTTAATGGGCAACGCACGGCCCCACTAAGCTACTGCAAGCTGTACTAGTTGAAAAAAAATAAAATTTTAACTTTCATTTACGAGGAATTGGATCCGTTTTCGACTCTCCTCATTCACAAAATGTTGTTTTCGAGGTACTGTCTGTCTATCCGTATGTGTCTCCTCTACAGCCCAAGCGACTTAATTGATCTGTCTGAGTATTTATTATTTTATTTAAATTTCAATTTATAAGAACTCATTGTTGTTAATAAGCAACATTCCTTATAATATATTTTAACAAACTAAAGTTGCAGGGACACACTGTGATTCTAATTAGCTGATAATTGATATAATATGGTTATGTTTCTGTAAAAAGTGACAGATATGTCTAAAATCTGCAAAGAATGCCGTGTGTTGACCGCCTTCCATTTTTTTTAAATTTATTTGAGCAAAAATTATTTTGTTGGCTATTTTTCTTCCGTCATTCATTCTATACGCAGTACTGTATGAGTAATATCTTATGTTTTATTTATTTTCCATTGTTATTGATAAAAAAAACAATGAAAGAAATTTAAAATTCATAATTAATAATGGATAATAACAATAGTATAATATACATTGAGTGCTACTTTAATAACTGTTAAGTTAATTGTAGTTATATTAGAAAATTACCTAATGAACAGAACTTTGTTTATAATTGTTCTCTTCGGTCCTTTTCAGCTAACCTCTAGCTCTGGCTGCTAGTACTTTCAACGCATTCTTTTACACATCTATTTCGTAGTTTTCCACTAGGACTCTTTCCTATTACTTTTCTTATGAGCATTCTTTTAAGGCCAAGCAATGAGTAAACCTATTCTACTTATCGGAGTCAGTTAAACCCCGTATGGGGCTATTTGTATATGTCACATAACTTACAGAGTTTCTTATTTTAGCGCATTCTATAGTTTTCTTTCTCGCATACATTCCAAGACTCACCCCTATATCCATATTTCTAACCAGCAGGTCTTAATAACTCCTTCAACCAATCAATCTTGGCACTACAGTCCTTTGTGGGCCCTGGCCTCCCATAAGATATGACGCCATCCCTCCCTGTCTAACGCTTTCGTTCTCCAGTTTCTAAATCCAAAAACACTGGCATCATTGTCCACACCATCGCGCCATCGAAGTTTTGGTATTCCTTTTCGCCTTGTTCCTTGCACTCTGCCATCTGTTATCATTTTGACATGTCGTTAGGCTGGTAACCTTTGGATATATCCCGTCCATCGCTACCTCGATATTTTTATGCACCTCACTATGTCTGGTACATTATAGAGTCGTTTTAACTCAAAGTTATATCTACGGCGCCACATACCGACTTCACACACTGCCCCAAACACCTTGCGCAAAATCTTGCGTTCAAAAATACCGAGTGGTGTCTCATCGTTTTTATTAAGTGACCACGTTTCTGCTCCATATACTAACACAGGCCTAATAAGACTTTTTGATAGTTTGCATTTTGTTTTCCTGCTAGCGGATGGTGACTTAAACAGTGTGAAAAGACCATCATAGCATATATTTGCCGCATACACTCTTCTGGCTATTTCTGCACTAGTGTTGTTTTGGTTTGTCACCGGTGATCCAAGGTAAGTTGACTTTTTCAAATACGTAACTGCCTACTATCAGATTACCATTCGTAGTGTTTGCCGATCCTGCAACTATATACTTAGTTTTGCCTTCATTTATTACCAACCCCAAAGTTTAACATGCTTGATCTATGGCCATAAATGCATCTTTTATATTTTTTTCAGAGCTGCCAATGATATCTATATCGTCTGCATACGATAAGAGTTGGATTGATTTTGTAACAATTGTACCAGAAGTATTCACCCCGGATTTTCGAAGAGCCGACTCAAGGGCGTGGTTGGAAAGAATATGCATCGCCTTGTCCAACTTTTGTTTGGAAAGGTTCTTGGTAGATCTTTACTTTGCAATGAATACGGTTCATTATGACTTTACTTAACCGTATAAGTTTCCTTGGTATTTTCATCTTATCCATCGCTTTGTAAAGTTGTTCTCTTTTGCTACTATCATAGGCAGTTCTAAAATCTATAAACAGGTGGTAAGTGGGGATATTATATTTCAGCATTTTTTTTAGCGTTTGGCGTAGGCTATGTATCTGGTCACTTGTAGATCTATTAGGGCGAAAGCCACATTGGTAGACACCTAGAATCTTTTCTGTGTTCGGAAGTAGGCGCTGGTATAGGATATTTGCGAATATTACTCCTTCAATCTTCCTTCTAAAAATTTTATCTCTTTCGCCATCTATCTTAGATTTTTGGTTTTTGTTTAATACCCACGTTTCACTTCCATACATCAATATTAGCATTCTGTTGGAGATTTTTTTCTTACTTATTTCTTACAATTTTCGGATTTACATTTAGTACTTATTCCGAGGTATCGCCTGCAAATGTAGCAAGAGTTTTATGTCTTGTAGGTAGATACTGCCCTCTGAATTTCTGATCCGGTTTTACCAGGTAATAATTGTTGCTGAATTAAGATTTTATTATCGGTGATGATTATCAGGTAACATAATTGTGCTGATTGATTTCAGGTAGATGGATAAAAATAAGATAAATAGAGATCTAGCGTTATCTTGTTTAAAGACATAAAGTTCTCAGTTCTCGCTCTATCAGAACCAGGTTCCTGATAGATAAAAATAAGATAAACAAAGATCTAGTGTTATCTTGCTCAAAGACATAAACGTACTCGCTATATCAGTATCAAGTTCCTGATAGAAAAATTTAAGATAAATAGAGATCTAGCATTATCTTGCTCAAAGACATAAACGTCCTCGTTCTATCGGTACCAGGTTCCTGAAGTCATACCTATATCTTGACAAGATGGATTCATGAATGACACTCCACACTACCGCGTTACATGGTGAATTTTGTACAGAAAGTTTTTTCAATTTAACTTTTTCTCTTATGTTGCTGCAAAAGTTGTGCATTAAAATTTGGCATGTTGTTTCCCATTAACTTGAGTATGATCTATAAGTAGGCATACTACAAATCATGCTAATATTGATGTATGGAAGTGAAACGTGGGTATTAAACAAAAACCAAAAATCTAAGATAGATGGCGAAATAGATGAAATTTTTAGAAGGAAGATTGAAGGAGTAATATTCGCAAATATCCTATACATATTTGTAAAGGCGAAAAAGTCTAAAATAAGACTATTATCTAAACGCTTTAAAATGTGACATATAATAAGTTGGTCCAATTTGACTATTATTTTTATTGCATATAAAATTAGTTACTAAAAGGTATTTATAAACATTTGGTGTAGACCCAATTTTTATTTAAATTATATTTCATGTAAAAACCTGACAGTCTTTTCATACACAAGGGTTTTTGCATCTTTTCCTATAAGAAAATCTAAATGTCCCCAATTTTTTATAAAAACAGTTTTTTTAAAACCTCCTGGTATCTTTTGCCCAAGGTATTCAATTCCAGTAAAATTTACCAGAGTATCATTTTGGCCATAAAACATAAAAATTGGTACTTTGACATTGCTTAAATTATAATTTATTCTTTTTTCGAATGGATTTGTTTGATATCTTCCAAATTCACCTAAAATATAAAAAACAAATATTTTACTATTTCATGTGACCATTAATTTTTTTTATGTAAGACATATTTATTAGTAGCTAAAAAAAAATCTCATTTAAGTAAAGGCTTAAAAAGTAAGGCAATAAGACCCAAAATATTATATAGCTAATCAATATTGATTCTCTTTTTAGCAGTCTGAAATACGCACTGGCGTGTAGCCTCTAATGTTGATAACTTACACTACAGATGCACCTCTAGTTTTACGTGGATTCCGAACCACTGGAGTTACATGATTTCTCATCTACTCCAGAGAAGGTTTTAGTTTTAGTCATGAAACCTCACGCTGGTAAGGCGGGTTCGGGTTAGTGAGTTGGGGCTGTTTTAATGATTTCAAAGTTTTCATTGTAAGCCTCAATAAAACTCTTTCAAATGAACTATTTTTGCTCTCTGGTGTCCCACAAAACTCAATAACAGATTCTTTACTGTTTTGATTATTTATTAACGACATGGTTTCGACATCTATATTACTAGATAGACGACAAACATAAAAAATAAAGGTCCATCGTTGAAATCCGTCGTGGGATTGAACACCACTGCCTCAGCAAGGTTGGTAGACCTGATTTTTGTAATACAAAAATCGGGTCTACCAACCTTGCCGCCTTATATGCTGCATACGTTGCCATTTAAATTTTAACAGTCATTTTATTGAAAATATTATTATTTTTTGGGATATAAGGAAATAGGTAATAATAAATAGAACAAAGTGAAAGTTTATTGGGCATATTTGCAGAAAATAAAAACGATATACGACATAAAAAGGCAAGCTTTAGATCGCGTATCAACAGGGTAGAGAAAAGTGGACAGGCCACCAAGAGAAATTTAGCAAACAGGGTACAGGCAAATTGCATGATATGGGTAGAAGTAATAATCAACAGCAACTTTAGAAGCCTCAGCTCTGTGCGACGCCATTAATTAAAAAAAACTATACTTACATGACAGAAGATTTTGCATATAATGCAAATAAGATCTCGAAGGTGAACTACTGATCAAGCTTGCAACGTATATAGGAAAATTTTCATCAATCTGATTTTCAGAAACACTAAGAATTGTTGTAACCAAAAATTTGCAAAAATTCGCAGTAGGTGCTTCCCATTTACATATTTCATAAATAATATGATTGACTTTAGGAGTGTAGGGGCTAATAACAAATCCGTCTAATGTGTATAAAAACTGCAAAATTAATGTTATCACTATCATTATTATTATATTATTATTTAAAATACCTGTAAAAACATTTTAAAATAAAAAGAAGATCTTAATATTCTAGTTCCTTTATGACATAAAAACACTCCAGGCGCGTAACTAATGTGTAATTTTATTTTGTTATTGTATTCTGGTTTTTCGCATAATAGTATATAAAATAGTGTACAACCTTGCGAATGTCCCAAATATGTAACTGTTTCAACACTGGTCATATTTATTACATATTCTATTACAGCAGGAAGGTCATATATTCCCATTTCATGAAATGAAAAGTTCCAAAATTTTCCAGAGTATAAATCATATTCCTTGTGCTTTAATGAATATTTGTTACCGCGATAATTTATCAACCAAACGTCGTACCCTTCATCAGCTAATATGTAACCTAAAGAATTTTGTGGTTAATTGCGCAATTTATTCATGTTTTTATTTACAATTTTTGTTTATGCAGCCATTGTAAGGTTGTATGATATATTTCTTTAATATCATTTATTGACCATGATCCAACGGTACTTATTTAGAAAAGTACCGCTGGTAAGGAACTTACCTCACACCCACACGAGTATACTACTAAAACCAAAAACACCTCGCTTCTTTTGTGCTTTTAGATTTAAATTATTTTATTTTATTTTAGGTTTTTTTGTTTATCCTATTTAAAGATAATAAACCATATATTAATGAACTTTTAACTTTTGTCAAATGCTTAAACAGTAAGAAAATCGCGATATTAATTTTAAAACTTTCCAAAAGATTTTTTTACTATAATCCATTTTTATTAAAAAGTGATAATTTTGCTAATATGGTCGTTATTAATACATAAATTATAGGGGTAAAATAATTTTAAAAACCTAATGCTTTTTCAGGACCCAATACAATAAAATCTGTTGATGATCCTCCTAAACCATGACCAATTAATATCGGTGGTTTAATCTCTTTTTCCGTACTATTTCGTCCACTTGTTATTCTGTGTATGGTTAATATATATCCATCTATAGTAATTACAGTATGAACTTCATTTAAATATCCATTTTTGGTCAATAACTCTGGCTAAAAAATAAGATACATAACATATCTTATTTATTGATCACTTACTTACAACTGTTAAAAAAGCATCTTCAACGTCTATAGTTGTGATATGTTGAAAATTAATACATGTATAAATGAAAATATTAGTAAATAATAAATGAAATTGCATGATCAGGAAGTTTTCAAATATCTGATTCTGTTTTCTATGTTAACTACTATAAAATAATATCAATTTAAATTATAAAAATCAATATAATTTTTTTATATCGGTGAGATACTTGTCAATATTTTAATTAATGAAGACCTTCAATTTTATCATTATGAAGTTCAAAGTGTGACTACTTATTTTAATTATGAATATGCATCTTTCTTTAATTAATTGTGTAAATACATTAATAAAAATTTAATTTTTATTTGCTAATTACTTTATTTAAAACTATCAGTTAGAATTTAAAATTTTATTAACTAAACTCTTCTTCAAAAATTGTGTATCATTAATGCTTTGCTTTTGTGCTAATAGTAGATTGATACACAAATATAAATGGGTATACCTCGACATAACAAAAGACATATCAATCTACAACTAAAATAAAGTGTAATAAAATTGATAAATACTAGAATACTTAGAGGATGATAATATGTAAGAAATAATTTAGAATTATCAAAAAAGAAAGGTAATTGGATTATAAAACCCAATGTTCTGGGATAAACATTAAAGAATAGTCAAAAAAATATAGTTAAAATCGTCATGACCTATTGGATAACAATGGAAATGGATTTTCTAAAAAGAAAAAGATTTCGAATTCAAAGAATCGGACGCACTAAAATTAGAAAAATAATAGATAAATGGCAGGATATAGTTAACGAAATGAAAATCGACAAAATTATTACTAAAGAATGAAATACAACAATACATAAAAAGAAAAACGTACTACGAGAAATACCCACGAATATTAGTGACATCCATCATCAACAGGATTTACGGGAAAATAAGCGGTAGAGCAGGCACGGTTCAAAGTCAAACAATTATCTGTTTACCGTAACACAAGTAAAGGAGAAAAAAATTGGCATGCAATCAAGAAATACAAATACTATTCGTTAATCTAAAAAAAGCTTTTAAAAGTATACCACTAAGAAAACTCTGGGAAAAACCAACATTATTGTGCTTCCTCAAATAAAACAAGTTGGTGAAAAGGATAACATGACTCTTATTAAACTATTCGCTTCTCAAATAATTTACTTAACGATCTGGTTGAAGCAACGAAACTAGGTCAGATGGTATGGGCATGTAAAGCGATAGTTCTTCCTAAAAAAATTCTAAAAGGAAACCCACATGGAAGAATAAAGCATGATAGAACAAGGAAGACTTTGGTTAGAAGGAATAAATTATAAAGTGGAGGAAGAGATGGGCCTTAAGTTGATGGACAGAGACGAATGTAAATTGGGAATCGGAAGATGTTGATGAACGTTAATTAAGAATTTATTTTCAATCATTTTAGGGAGAAATGGAATCCATTTTTTTGCAGAAGAAAAATACTTGTATATGCTAAATAACCGTAACACTTGTAGACATGATAATTCTCAAATTAGGGAAGAATTTATTCACTCCACATATTGGAACGAAAATAATATCTTCCGCAAATTATAATAAATATTAAATGGTCAATGTAACTAAAACCAACGCTTTTATTTTTAAGTCTAATGACTTTGATTATTACTAAAATGCAGAGACTGACTAAGAAGGGGCTGTGACATAAGACCAAATTTTCACTTTTTATACTTTTATTTATATTTGATCTTGGAATATTTCTAGGACCAAAGCTTAATGTTTCGTTTCTTTATTTGTTAAAATTCTACCCCTACCTGGCTATCGACATTAAGGTCATCCTACCCTGACTTCAAAAATGTCATTAATTTTTTTCCAAGGACAAATGGCAATTTAGTGCACAACATTTTATATAAACTATGTTTTTTTTTAAATGAATAAATTTTTTTTAGTATTAAATAGCCAAAATATTGTACAAGTCGGCGGCCCTCGTATCCAAACTAAGAATGTGCACAAACCACCGCCAATCATACTGGAAAATATCACAAACGTTCCGGAACTGATTGACATCTTTACTACTAAAAGCATCCCGTCCAACTCATACGAAATAAAATCTCTAAACAACAATCAAATCAAGATCAACGCATCCGATCCAAGAGTATTCAATACCATTACTGGCATACTAAAC
>JARJDX010083845.1:0-10520 GCA_030264735.1 Gymnusa sp. GC000175
AATTTGGCGCTTATTTCGATAGAAATATCAATAGCAAAAGATCTAAATTACAATGATTTAATTGATAAATTTGCTCAGTTGAAAGCCAGAAAAGTGAAATTCTGAGTTTTTATATGTAAATACTATTTTTATTTTTTTTTAATTTTCATTCTTAATAATTTTTTTGCTTGTGTATCCTTTAGTGTTTTATGATGAATAAATAATACCAGTGAAACTTTTGGGGGGGGGGGGTAATTGGGGGGCGCAAATTATAATCTTGGCCCCAGGCGCAAGTTTTCCTTACTGCGGCCCTGCAAGCAGTAACTTTTTGTGGATGCATTACTACCTCGTAAACCTCGTGTGGGTTGGCGTCGTTCCATATGCGAAAATTGTGTTTGTTAACATGGCCATTCATCCAAAAATGCGCCTCGTCGCTAAATCTGATTTTTCGTCCAAAATTGGGGTCCTTTTCTAAACGCTCCAAAGCCCAGTCAGCGACCAAACGGCGTTCTCTATGGTCATTAACTTTGAGCTCCTGGGTCAGATGGATCTTGTACGGGTATAGGCCCAAGTTCCGACGCAAAATTCGCCAAGTTGAAGTCTGTGAAAGGCAGAGTTCTTGTGCACGGCGAGGAATTGACTGCCTCGGGTTCTCCTGCACACTTTCACGGACCGCGACAATGTTTTCGGCCGATCTGACATTCCTTTGACGTACGGGTGTGGGCTGATTGTTCACCGAACCGGTCGTCTCAAATTTGGCCACCAAACGTTGTTGAGTCGACTTTGAAAGGCCACCTCGTCTGCCGGAAAATGGACGCAACGCGCGCAACCTTTGCACTAACAAACACTCATTTTGATAATAAAGTTTAATCATTTGGAAGTGCTGCTTAATCGTGTAACTTGTTATGGTGATTGGGTATCAGTGACTGAATAATAAACAACATATTTGACAGAGGCCACCCAAGCAACATGGCCGCCACAGGCTGCCAACATTGACCCGTCTCAATTAAAAAATCCTTTATATGAACCACTACCATTATTTCGCTTTGAATTTAGAAAATTTAAATTGTATTTGTTTACAATATATCTGCTTACATAATATACATATAATTCTCGTTTAAAATTATGTCGTCTGTCACTTTGTGTATTCCATTTACGTAGGGGTAAAATTACTTGCTAATGATATTGTGGAAAAGCTCATGGATGATAAAACATTGTATTGTATCATTTACAAAGTAAATTAAAGTATTGTAATCGCGACAAATTTCAAAATCGAGATTTTTGCGGAAATATCCGTTTTCGACCTCCCTCATTCAGAAAATGTCGATTTCGAAGTGGTGTCTGTCTGTCTGTCTGTCTGTCTGTGTGTCTGTCTGTCTGTGTCCTCTCTACAGCCCAGACGGATAAACTGATCGTCCTGAAAATTCATATTTAAGCTTTTAACAAAAATTGGGATGTCCCAGTGACTTTTGGCTGAAATCCAAAAATAGGAAGTGTTAGTTTATTGGTGAGGTTTTTAAGTTTTTTGCAAATATTTCAAAATCTATTGAGTTTATAAAAAAAACATAAGAGTACAAAAGTGTGTAAAAATAAATTTTACACAAATTTTTTTCAAAATTTAACATTTTAAGAACTCATTGTTTTCTGTTGCTGTTGCATTTGTCAGTGTAATTATTCATATTCATATCAAGTTGCAGAGACGTAATGTCATTTGATCATCTGAAAATAAATTAAATAGGGTTATCTACCCGTCAAAAGTGATAAACGTCAATAATTGAATTTTTATTGCCAACATACATCTTTAAATATGATAGTTAACCCAAAAAACATCTCAAATTAGTAAATGAAAGTCGTGAGGTGACCACACTACCATTTTTTTTTTAAGCATTTGCAAAAAACCTAAGCAATAAATAATAAACTACCATTTTTGGTAGTGAATTTTAGCCTAAAATTGCTGGGATATGAATTTCCAATGCGATCAGCTAGATTGGTTGACTGACCAGAAATAGCTCTTCAGCACTGAGACTTATTAAGATCCATTGTATTAAAACCCTAATGGTAATGGAAAGGTTTTAGGGTAGCTTGGCTATCTGTTATGAGATAGATATGTGTGCATTTATAACCTTTATTTTTGCATACCTGAGCGTATCTTTCTAAGGCCATTTTATTCAAATTAATTAAAAATGTCTTCAAAAAAGTCATATTTGCAATTTAAAATATTTTGCGAGACCAAATGACAAACTCGCGCATAATGGTCATTAACGGCTCCGCTTTGGCTGAACGTTCTTTCGAAACGGACCACAAAATCAATTTTACTGATGTTAGATCATTATCTATAATCCCTTGTTATAAGAAGTGAAGGGTTTGACAATTTGAATTTACAAAAATCCTCAAATTTGGAATCGACAAATCAGCTCTACACGGAAATAGTTGTTTCCATCATTAGGTTATAAATTTTCACCCCACCCACTAGTTTTGCGCCCTGTATTGGCTTACTTACTCGTACTAGTTCCCCAGTAATCTGACTTTTTGACCAATAAAAGTATGCGCCTTAAACTCGAAAGTAAGATAATTTACATCAATTCAAGTCCTGAAAGGATACATTTTAAATTAGAAATGTTTAATTTTATTAAAATTTTTTATTAGGATTCTGATAAATACAATATAACTTATATTATTGCCTATAAATTTCCTATTTTGCCAGTTAGTTTAAATTAAATTTTGTATGAATACTATTCCTTGCATTAAAAAGCAAAAACTCATTGCACATTATAATTTTTGCTCTTGTTTTATGCAGGTAAATCGACCGTTTTAGCAGTATTAGGTAACAGAGAAGTTCCAATTCCGGAACATATTGATATATTCCATTTAACTCGTGAGATGCCTGCCACAGAGAAGAGTGCTCTACAGTGTGTTATGGAAGTTGATGAAGAGCGTATTCGTTTGGAGAAGTTGGCTGAGGAATTAGTGGCTTGTGAAGATGACGATTCACAAGAACAATTGATGGATATTTATGAGCGTCTTGATGATATGTCTGCTGATACAGCTGAGGCTAGAGCTGCTAATATTTTACATGGTCTAGGGTTTACTAAAGAGATGCAGGCGCAAGCCACTAAAGATTTTAGTGGTGGTTGGCGTATGCGCATTGCTCTAGCTAGAGCCTTATATGTGAAACCTCATCTGTTATTACTTGATGAACCTACTAATCATCTTGATTTAGATGCTTGTGTGTGGCTTGAAGAGGAATTGAAAAATTACAAACGTATTTTGGTTATAATTTCACATTCACAGGTAATTACAAAAACAAAGCAAAATTATAGCGAAATTTGGCGGGCTTGATAGTGTGTAGAACTTTTTATGTTTAATTTGCTCAAACAAAGTGTTAAGTTTAGTTTTAAATATAATATTTATTAATAATTTATGTAGCAACTATACAACTATATTGGCTAGTGTCATTAAGTTTTCCAGTAATATTTATCATAAAGCTAGACTCAATATATTATAAATTTTTCTGATAATTGTTAAACTAGTGTTTATAATTTACCAATTGTGTACAATTTGGGATGGTTACTTCATATAAACAGAACTTGCACCCTTGGGAATTTTCATGGCTATATTGTTATCAATATTAGCTTCTTATTTGCTTTTACTGAGTGTCCCATTTTAAATTACACTCTCGAATATCTCTAGAAATAAGCACCGAATGACAAAATATCCAGATTAAAGTTTGTTGGTTTAAAGAGACTCGTCTGATGTTTTCGATACATTTTCCACCCCCTACCCGGGCTCGGGAGGGTGGCAACTTTAAAATCTTAATTGGGAACCCACATGTTTTATTGTAAATTTTATAGATAAAAATACATAAGTTTAAACATTTTTTTGTAGTAATCAGAGGTGGCGCTTTAATCGCAGGAAACATTATAGCAAAATTGGTTTTTCTACGATTACAAAAATGTGTTTTTGGTAAAATTTATGTATTCTTTTCAGTTTTGAAATTTAAAGTTATCCCCTTAGTTAGGGTAGGGCAAGGGACAGCTTTTAATTTTCAAAAGGTAGCGGCCACTTTTAATTGCAGATTTAGATTGTGCGGAAAAAAATGCATAAATTTTACGAAAAAAACGTATTTATGTAATCATTGTAGGTGGCGCTGTAATCGCAGGAAAAACAAACCTTGCTATAATTTATTCCCGCTTCTGCGATTATTGCAAAAAAATGTTTTAGGTAAAAGTTAACTACAGGGGGTTTCCAATAAAAATTTTAAAGTTGACCCCCGCCACCTGCAGATAGGGGTGGAAAATTTTTGACAAATTCGGTTGTCCCCCTCCAAATCATCAAACTTTTATCTGGAACATTCTGTCATTTGATGCATATTTCTTAAGATATTCAAGGGGTAATTTAAAATTGAACACCCTGTATATGCGCATTTTTGTATTTTATTTTGTAATAATGTATTTTGTATTCATGAAAATACTTAACTTTATAAAATTTCAAGGATTTCCTCAATGGTATTTGTACTAACATCATTCATGTTAATAAAAAGAGGTTGAAATATTACACGGGAAATTACGATGCGTTTGTACGAACGCGCATGGAATTGTTGGAAAATCAAATGAAGCAATACAATTGGGAACAAGACCAGATCAATCATATGAAGAATTACATTGCAAGATTTGGGCACGGTTCTGCTAAACTTGCCAGGCAAGCTCAAAGTAAGGAAAAAACATTGGCAAAAATGGTTGCACAAGGCTTAACTGAAAAGGTTGTCAGTGATAAAATTCTTAATTTTTATTTCCCAAGTTGTGGCAAAGTGCCCCCACCTGTTATCATGGTGCAGAATGTTAGTTTTAAGTACAATGATAAAAGTCCCTATATTTATAAGAACTTAGAATTTGGTATTGATTTGGACACAAGGCTGGCTCTTGTTGGTCCTAATGGTGCAGGAAAGTCAACTTTATTGAAATTACTTTACGGAGATGTAAGATAAATATATGAAAACATTTGCAAAATATAATTAATTATATTCCAGCTGGTACCTACTGAAGGTATGATTAGAAAAAATTCCCACTTAAGAATTGCTCGTTATCATCAGCATTTACATGAACTTCTTGACTTGGATGTATCTCCCCTGGATTATATGATGAGGGCTTTTCCTGAAGTAAAAGAGCGTGAAGAAATGCGAAAAATTATTGGTAGGTACGGTTTAACAGGGAGGCAACAAGTATGTCCAATTAGGCAACTGTCTGATGGGCAAAGATGCAGAGTTGTGTTTGCTTGGCTGGCTTGGCAAACTCCTCACTTGCTCTTACTTGATGAACCCACTAATCATCTTGATATGGAAACTATTGATGCCTTAGCTGAAGCTATTAATGATTTTGATGGTGGAATGGTGCTTGTTAGTCACGATTTCAGACTAATTAGTCAGGTATTTGCCTTGGATATCCTTATTTTATGTTTTCTTTAATTGGGGTTTTTAGGTTGCTGAAGAGATTTGGGTTTGTGAGAAGGAGACTTGTACAAAATGGCAAGGTGATATTCTCCAATACAAAGAACATTTAAAGGCAAAAATTTTAAAAGATGCCATGAAAAAATAATTGTCGGTGTTAATTAATTTAGCCTTTTTTCATCTTGCATTGTGTCAATATTTATTAAATAATTTTTATTTATAAAAATTGTTACTTAGCTAAATTGTATTTTAATTTAATATATTAATTTATGGCTCCATGAACTACACTTTCGAATAATGAATATCCACTTTTTTTGTAAATTAATTTGGCAACATGTGTATATTTTATCTATTATCCTGAAAGTTGAAGATATAAAATGCAACTAAGTGTTTTGGCTAAAAAATTAAATGCTGAATTTTTTGAGTTGACGAAATTATTCTAATTTATTAAACATTTCAAAGGTCTGCACAATATTTACCTTTAGTTTTATTATTTGAGTTGTTATAACTAGCAGAAGTAAATTGGAATATGTATCCTTTAGTTTTATTATTTAAGTTGTTAAAACTAGCAGAAGTGAATTGGAATATGTATTTTTTATTATGATTTTGGCAAAAATAAATTTTTAACTTTTTATTTATCTCTACCTAAAAAAGCAATTACTTTGTGCATTGTGCCATGAAGGCAATCATTTATTAGTAGCTAATTTGTAAGTGATTTTTTATATTTTTTGTCACCCCACCTAATGTTTTAAATGTAACTGGAAAATTTGGTCAGGATCAGTTTAAAGATCTACTTCTACATATTGCTATTTAATTCCAAAAGTTTCCTCTTATAATTATTGCAAGTGACTATAGATATAACCTATTTCCGGGGCTATAAGAAATATAATAACTTGGCGCAAATGTGAGAACATGTGACAGTGCGAGTACACCCCAGTGTGGCACAAAATCTAATTTATAGGGCGCCGAATTAATGACAAATATCAAACTAAATTCCACCTCTGGAAATATGTGAGTATAAGAGAACTTGCCAAAATCTTTTTAATTGACTTGTACCCACTTAGGACAATATATGCATATCTTTTATGTTGTTTTTAATGCTTTCCATAATATAACATCTATGCAGCGGCAATTTTTTTGCTTGAGAAGACCCCTATCATTTTAAATATACTGCATGTTGATAAAAATTGTTTAAATTTTACCAAAAGCATCTCAGTTTAAACCAAAATTATCTAGGTTTTAAAGAAAATTAATTTAACTCGATAAATATTTTACCGTATTTTTCGGACCATAAGACGTACCTTTTTGCGCAGAAATATTAACTTAAAATTGGGATGCGTCTTATGGTCCAAAGGCAGCATTAATATTCTTTTCTAAAAAGCGTCCAATAAATTTGACATGTATTTTATGTGTTTAAAAGAAATTGCTCCGATTTGATCAAAATTGTACTTTAAATGGAAGCCCTTTAACTTTTGACGAAAATTGTTTAAGCTTTGATAAAAGTTAATCAAAAATTTCCTATTTCAAGCAGAATAATAATTAAATAAAACAGCGCCGCTGCGTGGATAAAAGGCGCCTTTGTGAATTTTAAATCATTTAATTATACCCATAATCATTAAAATTTTGAAGAAAATCGCTCAAATTTGATAAAAATCATCATAATGAAAGCAATGCGGTTCAATGCAATTTTAAACAAAATGATCTAAATTTTAAAGAAAAAAGTTCGTCGTGTGGCTTTGTTTTTGGGAGAAAAGTAGTGCAAAGCTTTTAATAAAAATACATATTTTTTAATTTTTTTTATGATTTATGACCGTTTCAATTCAGAGGCCAGAGGCGCGCTCCTTCTGCGTCTGTCTGGTGAACCTCCGTTGCGTCAGCTGAAAGGTCATTTTCAAAGTTAACAAATATAAAAAGTCATCTAAGAAGTGCTATAGGACAACAGCGACTGAGTGACTTAACATTAATTGGTTTTAAAAATGATCGTGCAAGATCATCGAATTATAAATATATAATAGACATTTTTGCGAAAGCTAAAAGTCGCTAACTAAACTAAACTTCTTTTAAAAACTGTGATGTTATATTGTTGATTTTCTAAAAAAATTTTCAAATAAATATCATAATTTTAATTAACCAATATTAGGGCACATAAAAATTTACTCCACATGATAAACATGGTTTTCGCATGGGGACACTTGGAATTGAATAAACAGTTGTGTATAACAAACAAATTTTATTTAATTTAGAATTTAGACTTTCGCGACTGAGGTCGATGTAAGTTTTCTTACTTTCGGGTTTAAGTCGCGTATGCGTGTCCTAATTTGCCGTTTGGTCTCGCCAAAATATTTCAAATCGCAATTAAGACAACCTACTTGATAAATTCCCGGATTTGAAAAAAGAATTTTGTCCTTCACATTGTTTGTTACGTTAGAGATTTTGAAGTCCGATTTGAAAATAGTCTTTACATATACGTTGGCAACAACCAATAAACATACGCGACTTAAACCCGAAAGTAAGAAAACTTACATCGACCTCAGTCGCGGAAGTCTAAATTCTAAATTAAGATAATGATGCGTTTGAAGACGCAAATGAATTTAGTTTAATTGGTTTTAATTTTATAAACCCAATGAGTTCGACCTTAAGAAAAAGGAAATTTTGATGGATTAAAAATTAGGAAGTATATTTTATACTAATCCAGTATTTATTGGGCTTGTTAAAATGTTTAACCACAACATAGCAGGCCAAACAGTTATACAATATATGTACATAAACAGATAATGAAGTAATCATTACATCATCTGCATATAATGAATACTTCTAACACTGGATTAAAATGATGACCTGAACACAGTTCAGTCCATCTTAAAAATGACACCGGGCTACAATCCACATTGTAACATAGAAACAGGTACCTCTAAAATATACACAATATAAACTATAATGTGAAATAAATAATAATAATACATTCCGTCATTCCATTTTAATCATGCAATTTGACGAAAAGTTGAAAAATAGTACATTCTGTGATGTAAAACAAAACAATATTTTGTAAAAAGAACAATTGTACAAATAAATAAGCAAGCAAAAACTCACTTAAACAATAAATACATATATAAAAATATTATATACAATTTACTTAAATTGTTAGCAACTATTAGAATTAAAAAGCAATATTACATAATTTGATTATGTTACTAGAGGCTAAAATGTACTGTACAATTTATAATAAAAACAATTCATTGTTCAAAAGGGAACAAAATACATTTGCCAGTATACTCATGAATTTGTTTTCTAAAAGTACGGTATGAAAATACTTAATGTCATCATGAGTAATCAGCAAATTATGGCTGTAAATTAATTACATGGCGCACACATTTTAAAAAACATAATGTTGATGAGATTTCTACAGCACGAGATTCAAATATTGTTCAGTAATCAAAGAAATTTTCATCTGCATATCACAGTACCTAACATAAGAGAAAGAAACAATGTAAAATTGTTATTGTCGAAAATTGTGTCGTAATGACTAGTTAATGAATAAAAACATGCCTCAGATATTCATTAAAATGACCCACTATTATATACTATGAAATACATCACTACCTGTTAGAGAAAATGTTCATTTGAAAGCCCAATTTTACATACATTAATATACAAATATTAAAATTAGACCTTGAATATTCAAAAGCCCTTGTTACACTTACACTAACTTCTTAAAAAAGGCATTTGAAAAATATTGTTTCGTGATGCACATTTTCTAGGAATCATTACCAATTGTGTATATATATCGGGTCAACTAACAAAGAAGCGTGTTTTCCACTTTCCAACTATAGAATAAATTTATCTTGTCCTACAATATATAATATATTAATATATAAATATTATTTTCTTCGATGTTGGTCCAATATTATCAAATTCAAAATTATAATTATCTCTGGCTGCTCCTCAAGCGCCCTGTTGATTTCTTTATAACAGCAGCATCTTCTTGTCCTTTCTTATTTACTTTAGATGACTCTTCAGAGAGTTTATCTAATTCTGCCATTGCTTCTTGTATAGCTTTCTCTAATTGTGTATTCAATTTACGCCCTCTAAAGAACAAAATAAAAATTAGTAATAGCAAATCTTTTAGTAATAAACATAAAATATTTCTGGTGTTTTCATATAATATCTTTTTTTGTGCTTTGTTTTAAATGGTGTGGCTAAACTCACGTCCTAGATTTCTTGCTAGCACGGTGATGGGCTTCAAGACCTTCTGTTAATGTCTGTAGAATAGAAGGATCGACTTCACTTAAAATTTTGTCTCCTCCAAACCAACGAATCATAACAGAATCTTTTTTAACTTGGACTAATTTACCAGGCCATGCTGGACAACCCTTTGCAGGACCCCATACTAAGTCCCCAGTAACAAATGTCTGTGGTTTTTTATCATTTTCACTTTCTAGATGGGAAAAGAATTAATTTTAAAAGTGCCTTCGATAATTCACTGATGAAAGCAAGAAGCTCGAATGATGAAAGGGTGAAAAGTGATGAAGCAGTGATTTGAATGAGTTTATTTACAAACACACACACCAGTTAATTTTTGTTGTTTTTCCAAAATCCGAAACGTTTTAATAATGTTAGCCACACCAATTAATATCACACAATCAATGTAGAACTGTCTGGAAGAACTTTACCCACAATTATATACATTACAACAAAAACCGCATGAAAACACCTTAATAAAATACAAAAATTACCAAACCCATAAAATTATATTTGATAAAATGTACAATACTGTCTGTAAATGATCCTATGCTTATTATATTAAATTTATTAAAGCTTTGAATATTTTTATTTAATATAAGTATGAAATTTATTTCACTTGTTTTAGCATAACGATAAATGACACAAATCTATTAAATTTTATAAAATGGGAAAATATGTATTTATTAACTAAATTATTAAACAGTACATACACAAAAGTCCAAAATACATAACAAATACGATCATTTACAGACACACCTGATAAAATAAAAAAGTTAATTTTTCCTAAATCAAATATTCAATCATTTCATTATTATGTTATTGTTTTGATAACATTTGCAGAACATTTTTCAGAAAT